>CABHPP010060388.1:0-18549 GCA_902168425.1 Peromyscus attwateri
TTGACTTCCAGTACTTTGAGTACACATCCCAGAGGGACCTCCGGCACAACATTGGGAAGCAGCTGTGTCTACATGCCAGTGCCAGCACGCTGGGCCTTAGGAGCTGTCAGTTCACTGGCAGAAACAGCCACGTGCCCAAGGACGAGGAGTGGGAATTGACCCAGGTGAGTGAGTGGCCCAGAAAGCTTGGGACCATGAGTCCACAGCAACGCATCTGCCTCTTCTTCATCTTCTTCCTCTTCTGCCTGGGCATCATGGGATTTGAGCAGGGTAGAGTGCACAGTAGGAGGTGTGGACTCGGTCAATGTCTGGTAATGTCTGGTTCTGGCTATTAAAAAAAAAATGGAGCAGAGATAATGATCCGGGCACTCCTCCCAAGGCACATTGTAAGGCTGAAACCACATAGATGAAGGTGAAGGGTCACTCATGGTGCTCCCCTGCCTCTGTGTGCCAGGTACAAAGCAATGCACAGGCATTGTCTCTCTTAATAGTTTAGGGGTTCCACCCCAAAGGACTACATCCTCATTTCTACAAAGTGACCAGATGAAATTCAACAAGTTTGTCTGGCTCAGGCCCCAACACTGACCAACGGCAGGCTGGGGTTCAGGCCTCCCTAAGTCTGACCGTAGCGCCGTGAGATAGGTGGTGCTGACTCACTTCACTAAGCCCGAGCTCAGAGAAACAGAATGGCCTAACCATGGAGCTACCAGAAAGGACAGAGCCAAAGTTTAACCAGAAGCAGAAAAGGGGGGCAGGCAGCAGTGGCCCCAAGTTTTTGAGCCTGGTCATCCTGGGGAAAGGGAGGCCCTGAAAAAGTTTTTTGTTTGTTTGTTTGTTTTATTTTGTTTGTTTGTTTTCTATCAGCCATGGTCTTGCAGTCTTCCACGACAGCCATCAGGCTAAAGCTGGCCTGGGGCCCAGCGTCTCCATGGGTGCATCTTCAGGAAGGAATTGCAAGTGCCCTCTTTGTATCTCACTGTTTCCTTTGCCTCTTGTCCACTGCCCTTGTCTCAGGCTGACCCTTTGCTGTGTTCCCTTTCAGGATCAACTCTTCAGAAACTCAGGATCGGGCACCTGCCTGATATCCCAGGACAAAAAGCCAGCCATGGCCCCCTGTAACCCCGGTGACCCACGCCAGCTCTGGCTATTTGTCTAGGCCTGGGATCACCCCCAGTGCGCATCCAACAAGGGCCTCAGGAGGTGGGGTCACTGAACGTCCGGAATTCTTCTCCCCCGGCTCCTCTGGAGGCCTGAGAGTTGGATTTCTAAGCCCAGCGGCCATCAAGGCAGGACCTTCTTAATTCTTGCAACAACGCAAGTCCCATGTTCTTTCCTCCATGCCAGTGGAAGAGACCAGGAGGTCACATAGTACTTGGCCCAAGGCTTTCCTCGTCTCCTATAGACAATGGCCTCCAAAGCAGGCTGGAAGTACGTCCTACAGAAGAACTGGAAGCGCAGAGACCCTCCCTTGTTAGCACACCCTAGTGCCAAACCGTTCTGACTTACAGAGTGCCTTTATCATATAGCATCTGCACAATTATTCATGGACGAGACAGGAAAGGAGCGGCCGGAAAAGGAGCAGCCAGAAAGGAGCCGCCATTGTACCAATAAGATTGAGACAGAGCTGGGATATAGTTCAGAGAAAGGCCCTGGGTTTGACTCCCTAGTACCACAGAAAACAGAAAAGAAGGAAGGAGAGGAGAGCAGAGACAAGAGGAAGTAGGGGCCTTTTCTGCAGTCACAGCTGGTGGGTGGCTCCGTGAGGCCTGAGGCCCCATCTTTGGTGCTGAACCAGGGCTCCCTCCAGCACGCAAGCACACTAGGCCATGTATTTGCTGCCAGCCTTGCCGTTTCTTGACCGCTCTCTGACCATTCTGACTGGCCAGCTGGCCTCCAGAAAGCCAGGTAGCAAGATGGGAGGCCATGTTGAGAATCCTGGGCTGTTAGGGTTGAAAGAAGTTCATGGGCTCAGGTGCCGATGAGTCTCCAGGCGTAAGGCCTTGGCTCCTGTGTTCTAACCCATACATAAGGAGATGAAAATCAAAGCAGGAACTAGGCATGAAAGCCCAGGCTTGCAGTCTACTTAGAGACTAACACATCCTAAATCCAAGGCCAGCCTGGGCTACAGAGTTCAACCTCGTCTTGAAAGCAATAAAAAATAGTGTGAGGAATATGAGGGCAATGCCTTGCAGCCCCTGAACTATGCTAGATCAATTTCTTAATTTATTTTTCAGCAGAAGTTAGACAGGTGTTTTGCCCAAGGTCCCTGGCAAGATGTTTGGCGGCTCTGAGGCCAAATCCCCACTAAGGCTAATCAGAGTCCTAGCGAGTCCAAGGGGTCGGGAGCAGTGTGCAGATGACTGGGGGACTAACCCTCCAGCTCTCCTTGTATGAGTGCCCTGTGTGGAGCCGACCTGAGGATGCCAACACTTCTACAATCAACTTGGACCCACTGTTCTGCCTGGAAGAAAATAGGAACGTCCAGGAAGGATTTGGGGGACTTCAGTAGCAAGCTGCCACCACATGAGGGTGCCATGGGATCACAGCTGCCTCCAACTCCATGCACCTGCACACTGCAGGAAGTGCAGGAAGTCTTCCCTGTCCCCTGGGTGACCGGGGTGGTCTAGCCAGAGGGAAGGAAACTGGCCAAGCTGTGATCCAGGGTGGGGGAAGGGAAGAGAGACTGACATGGGGACCCAGTGGAAATAAAGGTTTTATGGTAGTGGTAGAGGGTGTTTCTCTTGGGCTCCACACACTCTGCTTTGGCTGAAACAGATTGGGAAGAACCACGTTGTTCTGTTACAGCCACCATCAAGTGCAAGCATCCTCTAGCCAGTGTGTTGGGTGTAAAGTGTGCGTAGGTGTGAGATGGAGCCCTTGCCCCATAGGCTCCCACCCTGTAAGCGATCCCCAGAATGTGCTAGTGAAGGAGTTAAAGGACGTCAGGGAAGGCCTCATACAGTGACGCTCGACCCCATCAAAGGAAGGACTTGAGGGCGGATGTCACACAAGCAGCTCTTCAGCACGAGCCAAATCCCAGGCGAAGGTAGGAGGAGCCTGGGAAATAGACCGTAGGAGAGCTGGTCATGGGAATAGAAGCCAGAAGGTGACCTTGGTGGGTCCCAAGGCAGAGACAGGCAGATGCCAGTGTGACAGCCTGGTCTACATAGCAAGTTCCAGGCCAGCCAGGGCCACACAGTGAGACCCTGTCTCAAAGAAAGGGAGGGGGCTGGAGAGATGGCTCAGTGGTTAGAGGCTCTGTCTGCTCATCCAGGGGACCTGGGTTCCATTCCTAGCAGCCACCCAGTGACTCAGAACCATGTGTAACTCCAGTTCTGGAAGATCCATGTCATCTCTGAGCACACTGGGCACATGCATGGTACACAGACATATATGTACCAAAACACTCATTCCCATAAAATTTTTTTTTTTTTTTTTTTTTTTGGTTTTTCGAGACAGGGTTTCTCTGTGTAGCTTTGCTCCTTTCCTGGAACTCACTTGGTAGCCCAGGCTGGCCTCGAACTCACAAAGATCCGCCTGGCTCTGCCTCCCGAGTGCTGGGATTAAAGGCGTGCGCCACCACCGCCCGGCACCATAAAATTTTTTAAAGTTAAATTTAAGAGCTGGGGAGAGTTTGATCAGGAGCATGGGCCTGGCGTGCACAAGGCCCAGGGTTTGATCCCCTAAGCCAGGTAAAGTGGATGTGATAGGTAACACAAGCCAGTACTGAGAGCATTCAGGAGGTCTCATCAGAAGCAAGATGAGACTCTCACATCAATTACAGAGTTGGGGACCAGCCTGGGCTACAGGGACAGCAGTGTGGATCACATTTGGCATGAGGATGACATCCAGAGTCTATTCATTTCTTCGGATCTTAAACACTTCCGTGGCCCCTAAATGTGTTCTAGCCCTACGCACTGTGCCTACTGGCTAGAGGGGGTGAGTTCCAGCTGAGGAGAGCTCAGGGAGCTCACAGAAAATAAGAGCTGCCGCAGGAAGGGAAAAGGACGCATGTCCTCCGACCCCGGGACAGGCCCAGGTTAGGGGAGGGGGCCATATTGACTGGAGTACTGAAAAGACTAAGAAGTTGGCTGCCTCGATGACCTGGCCCCAACTCAACACTTTCCTTAAAGCCCACCGGTGCCTAGACTATTCTCAGGCCTGCCAAGGGTCCTGTCTTCTCAAATCTGCCGCCGCCCCCATGTAACTACTTTCTGGTACTTTAATTTTGAGACGGGGCCTCAGGTAGCTCAGTCTGGCCTTGAACTTGCTAACTCACTATGCAGCAGAGAATGACCTTGAAAACCTGCCCCTCCCACCTCCACCTCCTAAGTGCTGGGATCATATAGTTAGTTTTGCTTCCTTTCCTTTCCTTTTTTTTTTTTGGTGTGTGTGTGTGTTTGTTTTGACAGAATCTCACTTATGTAGCCCCAGGTACCTGTGTTGTTGTTTTGACAGAATCTCATTATCTCATTCCTAGTTACCTGGAACTTGATATTCTGGACCAAGCTGGCCACAAACTCAGAGAGATCCACCTGCCTCTGCCTCCTGAGTACTCAGATTAAAGGCGTGCGCCACCACACGTCGTCCTATTTGTTCTTTAGAAGGGATAACTGTCTTCAGCATGGAACATAAATCCTCCCCCCATGCCCTTTTCTATGAATATGCAAAAGCATGCACATTATAAATTGCTTTCTTCACTTAGCATGCCAACAATGTCTCTTCACGTCAGCTTATTTAGATCTAGCTCATTCCTCTCTAAAGCTGTGTAGTATTGCTGCTGTAAGTCCAGCGCTTGGGAAACTGAGACGGGATTACAAGACAGAAGCTAGCCTGAGCTACATAGCAAAACTCTGTCTCAAAAAACTAAAGAAAAGAAAAATAAAGGCTTGACTTTCTTCTCTGCGCCTCCCTTCCCTACATCCCTCAGCTCCTCTTCTTCCTTTTTTCCAGATAGGAACATGAGGTGTAGCCCAGGCTGGCCTCCAGCTCTCAGTCCTGCCTGCCTCGCCCCACGCTGGGATCCCTGGTTTGCCCTGTTTCTCACGTGTCCTTGTATGGTTGCTTCAGGAAGCTCTCCGGAGTAAGCGCTCTGACTCCAGTGGGGACGGGAGAGAGGAGCTGTCACCACCATAGACCAAAGCCAGGACACCTCCTGAAGGTGGAGCCGGCAACAAGCAAGGTTTCCCAAAAGCCTACCTGAGGTCAGCAGGTTGTTAGGGCGGCAAATGACGCATTGTTTCAGCTGTTTCTCCAGGTCATTCTATTTCAGGGAGCAAGTGAAGTCATGCTTGGCAAGTGGGCAGCACAAACAGTGCGCTAAGTAGATCACCAAATAAATCAACAAATCAGTGTCTAATAATAGCTTTCCACCATTCGGTCCAGTTTATTCAAACTTCCTGGGTCAACACGGATTTTTCCAAACTTTGTGGGAAATGCTAGGACCAGCCATGAAGTTTTGCAGTAACCTATACTATACCACAGCAGCATAGTTTACTATACTATACAGTATACTATACTATACTATACTGTACTATACTATACTACACTACACTACACTACACTATACTATACCACAGCAGCATAGTTTACTATACTATACAGTATACTATACTATACTGTACTATACTACACTACACTACACTATACTATACCACAGCAGCATAGTTTACTATACTGTGCTATACCATACCACAGCAGCATAGTTTACTATACTATACTATACTATACTATACCATACCATACCATACTATACCACAGCAGCATAGTTTACTATACTATACTATACTATACTATATTATACCACAGCAGCATAGTTTACTATACTATACTATACTATACCATACTATACCACAGCAGCATAGTTTACTATACTATACTATACCACAGCAGCATAGTTTACTATACTATACTATACTATACTATACCACAGCAGCATAGTTTACTATACTATACTATACTATACCACAGCAGCATAGTTTACTGTACTATACTATACCACAGCAGCATAGTTTACTATACTATACTATATTATACTATACCATACCATACTATACCACAGCAGCATAGTTTACTATACTATACTATACTATACTATACCACAGCAGCATAGTTTACTATACTATACTATACCATACCATACTATACCACAGCAGCATAGTTTACTATACTATACTATACTGTACTGTACTATACTGTACTATACCATACTATACCACAGCAGCATAGTTTACTATACTATACTATACTATACTATACTATACTATACCACAGCAGCATAGTTTACTGTACTATACTATACTATACCATACCACAGCAGTATAGTTTACTATACTATACTATACTATACCATACCATACCATACTATACCACAGCAGCATAGTTTACTATACTATACTATACTATATTATACCACAGCAGCATAGTTTACTATACTATACTATACTATACTATACCATACTATACCACAGCAGCATAGTTTACTATACTATACTATACTATACTATACCATACTATACTATACCACAGAAGTATAGTTTACTATACTATACTATACCACAGCAGCATAGTTTACTATACCATACCATACTATACTATACTATACTATACTATACCACAGCAGCATAGTTTACTATGCTATACTATACCACAGCAGCATAGTTTACTATACTATACTATACTATACTATACCATACCATACTATACTATACCACAGAAGTATAGTTTACTATACTATACTATACCACAGCAGCATAGTTTACTATACCATACCATACTATACTATACTATACCACAGCAGTATAGTTTACTATACTATCTATACTATACTATACCATACTATACTACAGCAGTATAGTTTACTTTACTATACTATACTATACTATACCATACCATACCATACCATACTATACTATACTATATCACAGCAGTATAGTTTACTATACTATCTATACTATACCATACCATACCATACCATACTATACCACAGCAGCATAGTTTACTATACTATACTATACTATACTATACTATACCACAGCAGCATAGTTTACTATACTATACTATACGATACTATACTATACTCTACCATAGCAGCATAGTTTACTATACTATACTATACTATACTATACTATACTATACTATACCATACCATACTGTACTATACCACAGCAGCATAGTTTACTATACTATACTATACTGTACTATACTGTACTGTACTATACTATACTATACTATACTGTACTATACTATACCACAGCAGCATAGTTTACTGTACTGTACTGTACTATACTATACTATACTATACTATACCACAGCAGCATAGCTTACTATACTATTTATACTATCAATAGTGTAACTAAAGCTGGGCGTTGGTGGCGCACGCCTTTAATCCCAGCACTCGGGAGGCAGAGGCAGGCGGATCTCTGTGAGTTCAAGGCCAGCCTGGGCTACCAAGTGAGCTCCAGGAAAGGCGCAAAGCTACACAGAGAAACCCTGTCTCGAAAAACCAAAAAAAAAAAAAAGAAAGAAAGGAAGGAAGGAAGGAAGGAAGGAAGGAAGGAAGGAAGGAAGGAAGGAAGAAAGAAAGAAAGAAAGAAAGAAAGAAAGAAAGAAAGAAAGAAAGAAAGAAAGAAAGAAAGAAAGAAAGAAAGAAAGAAAGAAAGAAAGAAAGAAAGGAAGAAAGAAAGAAAGGAAGAGAAAAGGATGTGTTCTAAGGATTGAAATGGCTTATTTGGAGGGGGTCGGGGGAGCAATGTCTTGACATTGAAGGCAACCGAGGTCACTGTCTATGATTAAATCTATAAATGAGAATGAGAGAGTCTGAGGTGGGCACTTGTAACCTCAGTACCTGGAGGCAGAGGTTCAAGACCAGACCGTACCTCAAAGAGAAAGGAAGGTTGACCATTTTAAGGATGAAGTACCAGTTGTGAAGTGTTTAAGTGGAAGCCTAGAGCTTGTTCCTGCTTTTGTTTGTTTGGGAAAGGGTCTCCTTTAGCCCAGGCTGGCTCTGAACTCCTCTCCAGCCTCCTACCTCCCCCACCTTCTAAGCACTGGAATTGCAGATGTGAGCCCCTGCTCCTGGCAGGAGACTGGTTTTCAAGGGCCCATGGACTGGGTTTCTCTGGGCCAGGCCAAGAACAGACACAGATATGGAACTGATCATGCCCTTAAGGGCTGAGGACATTGGAGTCTGTGATGCCGGGCTATACCCAAGAGGAGGCTCTCAAGCTTTCTCTTAACATACCTCATCCTGGACCAGCAACTGCCTCTCAGTCTCCAGAGAAGCGAGAAGGTGGAGAGGAATGGCAAGATGCCCTGGATTCTCTGGCCACCTCAGCCCTCTCCATGAGATCGCCTCTGTTTTGTTTGTTTGTTTTGTTTTATTTGTTTGTTTGTTTGTTTGTATGCTGGAGGCAGACTGCAGAAAAAGAGCTTCTACCTACCTGGGCACCCGCTATCCTGAAGGCTCAGGGGACAGACAGCAGAGCTCTGCAAATGTCTTCCCGGGCCTCTCTCAACCCTGCAGCCCAAAGCCTGGACTCTGAGGCGCATAGGTGCAAAGGGCCCTAGGGAAGTCACAGCAGCTTCCAGGCTCCGCTATGCTGCTATACTACTGCTCTCACACCCTTTGCTGAGGCCTGCAATGACCCCGACCATCATGTGCCCAGCTGATGGTCCTCTCTCCTCTTTGGGGCACACTGGCCTCTGACCTTCTCCTTCCTCTTCTGGCCCTTCCTCTTGTGCACCCTCTGCCCTCCATCCTTATGGCCCTCACCCTCCCAGTCCTGAGGGTTCCCTCCTCCAGCTCGCCCACATTCTTTTGCCCTGAGAGCTCTGTGGCTTTCCGACTGAGCCTTTCCAAATCCGTTTCTCTCCATAGCGTCCTCTTTGCTTTGCTCCTGGGCTCAAGCCCCATCTCCCTCTTTGGACACAGAGAAACTGCTGTGTTCTCCTTCTCCCCAATTCTCCCCAGCCTCCAATCCCTGCATGCACAGGACAGGTCTCTGCGTTATAGTTCCACAGTGTACATAGTGGGGCAGCGGTGGATGCTGAGAGAGATTCTGACAACGTGGGGTACACCTGAAAGAAAAGCAATCCTCATTCTGCATCTTAAATTTTTTTATTATCACGTTTACCTATCTGCGTATTTATGATGTGTGTGCATGCGTGCATGAGCACATGCACATGGAAGCCAGAGGACAACTTGCAAGATTCCATTCACTCCTTCTATTGTATCAGTTCTAGAAATTGAAATGGGATTGACAGTTGGGGGCAAAGGCTATTAACCCTCTCAGCCATCTTGATGGTACGCCCTCCCTCCATCTTATTTCTCAAAAAAGAAAAAACAAAGGATCTTCTGGATGCTTTTCAACTGAAACAGGTTAACTGCGTGCTAACCTTGTTCTGTCTTTGAGTAACAGATAAATGAGTTGACTTGAAAACTTTTCCTTTGTACTTCCATGGCACCTGTGCTTTCCTGCCTTCTACTCACAGCCCTGCCCAGCTGGCAGGAGGAAGGTCAGCAAAGCTGCTGATAAGAGGAATATAAAGAGGGTTCGGCTCATGGCAAAGGGGCAGTGGTCTGCCCTCTCTGCAACATGTTCTACTTCCTGGTGTTCGCTTCCCTGGTCCTGCATGGTGAGTGGGCCTTCTGGCCGGAGCTCTGAGGGAGGGGGATTTGAGCAGGAGGGTCAGAAAGTCTCTAAGCCCAGGCTAGCTCTCTATCTCAGAGGAAGGTAGAAAGCTGTGCCCGTCAGTCTAGCAGAAACCTTCTGGAGCAGAAGAGAGGCAGGACTGAGGAGCTCTGACTGACTGCCGGGCAGGAGCCTGCTGGGTGGCAGGTGCCTGACCAAGAAGCATAAAGAAGCCCCTTTAGGGGTTCCCCACCAACCCTCCCGACTGCTGTCCATGGCTTCTGGAGAATCCTGCCGAAGCATGGGGAGGGGACCCCTCAAGGTGACTTTGAGCCAGGGAAGAGCATGGGCACCTGTGGGCCCCTCGCCTGGTGGTTTGGGAAAGGTCTCCCCTGCCAGCCAGAGTTCTCACACACCCCAGAGAAGCAGGAGGTGCTCTGAGGCTCTGTTTTCAAAAGAGGCACAAGAGGCGCAGACAGCTCAGGGCTGGGCCCCTGGGCCTGTTGCGGGAGAGCTGAGAATTTGCAGACAAAGCGAACAGTCTTCAAAGCCGAGCTGCCGCTCCCACCCCCCCACCCCCCCGCCCCGCTGACCCCATGCTTAGTCATCACCCACTTTTCTTTCTTCTGCCCCACAAAGGACACAGCACCCAGGACTTTCCAGAAACTAACGCACGGGTGGTTGGAGGGGCTGAGGCCCAGAGGAACTCTTGGCCATCTCAGGTGGGTGGTTCCTCCTGCCCAGGCTTTTACCCAAACCAGAAATGCTGTGTATGCCCTCCCCTGAAAAATTTTATTTTTACATGTATATGTGTGTTTACTCTCAGGCAGCTCACTTGCTGTCTAATTCTGAATTTTAAAGATGTGGGGGACCAGACTGAGGTGGAACTCTAAATGCAAAAAGCTTGTGGTGAGGGAACTTATACACCACTCTCCTGGGCTTGTGTGTAGGGGTGTGTGTGTGTGTGTGTGTGTGTGTGTGTGTGTGTGAGAGAGAGAGAGAGAGAGAGACAGACAGACAGACAGACAGACAGACAGACAGACAGAGAAAGTGCCAGAGTGCCACAGGGCAGCTAGAGCCTTCCACCATGTTTGCGGCAGGGGCTCCCACGCTCCAGTCCGCGCCAGCGCCAGCGCCAGCGCCTCCCTCCTTCACTGACCTGTAGCTTATTTTTTCTGCCTGGCCCACAATCAGGACAAATCTCTGTCACCTGCCAGTCCCACAGCCGCTCAGACCCAACCAAGTAAACACAGAGACTTATATTGCTTACAAACTGTATGGCCGTGGCAGGCTTCTTGCTAACTGTCCTTATATCTTAAATTAATCCATTTCTATAAATCTATACCTTGCCACATGGCTCGTGGCTTACCGGCATCTTTACATGCTGCTTGTCCTGGTGGTGGCTGGCTGGCAGTGACTCCCTCCGCCTTCCTGTTCTTTTAATTCTCTCTGTTAGTCCCGCCTATACTTCCTGCCTAGCCACTGGCCAATCACTGTTTTATTAGCAACACATTTGCCATACAGAACATCCCACAGCACTGACCCCTCAAGCTTCCAGCTCATTCTCTGTCTCCACCTCCCACCTCACCACAGGGTGCTGGGAATCGCAGGTGCTCACCACCACATCTAGGTTTGGGTTTGTGGTGTGAGACAGGGTCTTGCCATGTTAGCCCTGGCCGGCCTGGAACTGGCAATATAGACCAGGCTGATCTCAAACACACAGAAATCTGCCTGCCTCTGCCTCCCAAGCGCTGGGATGAACACACCAGTCCCTCGAGTGGATTCTGAGGGTTCACACTCAGGCCATCAGGTCTGCATAGCCAGTGATTTTACTTGTGACCCAAACTTCGTTCCTTCATTCTGTAGTGTGAGGACTTGAACCCAGGACCTCACTGGTGCCTGGCAAATGCTCTTCCTCTGAGTTACATCCTCTCCTCACAAGCTGTTTTCATTATTCCTGTGACAGCCTGTGTGAAACAGTCACAGACTATGTGCCAGGTGGACCCCAAAGGCGCCATATGCATTTACTACCTCACAGTGTACCCCAAACACAGGGTCTAATGTTTCCACATTCTTTTTAAATTTTATTTATTTTTATTTCCTATGCACTGGTGTTTTGCCTGCATGGATGTCTGTGTGAGGGGGTTGGATCCTCTGGAACTGGAGCTACAGACAGCTGTGAGCTGCCATGTGGTTGCTGGGATTTGAACCTGGGTTCTCAGGAAGAACAGCCAGCGCTCTTAACCACTGAGCCATCTCTCCAGCCCCATATTTTCACATCCTCATCAGGACACTCGAGCCTGACTCAATGCAGACGTGAACACATAAAGTTGGCATAATAGCTGCTCACCAGTCATAACTTCCAGAGGAATTCTGCAATTACAGTTAAATTTAACTTGCAGCAGTCTGAACCCAATTTTCAGAAGTAGATCTATTGTATAAAATGAGAAAACACAAACTGATTAAAAAAAAAACAAATATTTCATTGGCATTCTAAGTCCCCCCCCCACCCCACCCCCCCCCCCCGATGTGGGAGGCCAGGGTACTTCTAGAAGACATTGAAGAGGGGACCCTGAGACCTGAATCCGTAGGGCTTGGCTGAAGGAGCAACGCTTGGCTCCCTTTTAGAAAGGATAAAAGAACCTGAGTTTTAACCCACGGCAACATCCTAGTGTAGAGATGCCTAGGGTGCCTGTGTGTGCCTTTGCTTTCTCATGTGTGTAGCAAATGTCACCAAATGGTAGAGGCTCTTTCCAGCCGACCCCAGAAGCAACTAATACCTCTTCTCAGCAAGCTCCTTCCAGCCGGTCCAGAGCCATCAGCCGAGGGGCAGACTGGTTTGCTATCCGCCGGTCCAGGAAGCTAGAGAATGTTTTGAGTAATGTCAGGAGTTTTAGAAGATGACTCCTGTCCTCCCTGCTTTCTTCCCTCCTGACTAGATTTCCCTCCAGTACCGTTCTGGAGGGTTGTGGTACCACACCTGTGGAGGAACCCTCATCCGACGCAACTGGGTGATGACAGCCGCCCACTGTGTGGACAGGTGAGAAGCAGTCGGTTTCCGAGCCCCTGGGAGGAAGCGACTGACCCTTCTGGAAGGATGTGTGACTTGGACTTCTCCGGGCAGGGCTGGCAGAGCGTCATCGCTGAGCCCAATTGTGTTTGGGGGTCCCTGAGGGGACAGTGTAGAGGAAGTACAAGTTTCGGGGTCCAGCAGGTCCAGATTCAAATCTCGTTCCCGTATCTATGGCCATGTGACCTTCTCTGCTCTCCAAGGCTCTCATCTCTGAAGTGGGAAAATAATACAGACAATGGAGGAGACACTTAAACGCTGACTCAGCGTCTGAGTACTGGTCAATTTTCCCTGCTTGTAACAAGCAATAGTTTCCTTCTTAAAAAGTTGGAATGTGTTATTTTTATTACTATTATTATTGGTATTGTTGTTGTTGTTGTGTGTGAATGTGTGTGTACAGGATGCAGGGAGCACATGGCATGATGTACATACAGAGGTCAGAGGACAACTGTGTGGAGCTGATTTTCCCATCCCAGGCCTAGAACCCAGGTTGCATGCTTGCATAACAAGTGCCCTTATCCGCTGGACCATCCCTGCCTGCCCGGTTCCCAGATCTGAACACATTAGAATCACACGGGAAGCACATAGAATCAATTGGTGGGTCCCCTCAGCAGAGTTCTGATACGGCAAGTCCTGGGTGAGGTCTGATGACTGGATGTGTGGGGGTGGGGGGGGAGGGGGCATGCATGTGTGTACGAGCGTATACAGGTGTTTGATTGCCCATATGGGCCTTTGTGTAGGTCAGAGGTCACCATCAGAAAGTCTTCCTCAATCAGGTCACCTGATTTTTTGAAATAGTCACTATTGAACCTGGAACTTGATGTTTTTGCTAGGCTGGACAGCGAGGCCCTGGGACGCATCTCTGCCTCAGAGCTGGGGTCAGAGGCATCTCCTCAGGTTTGCACAGTGAACCCTTTCCCACTGAGGCGTCTCCCCAGACCCCAACAAGTTTCCAAGTGATCGTAAGGGTGCTGGTCCAGGACCACGCTTTAGGAGTTACAGGTCTAAGTCGTATATAGTGATGTACGTCTGTAACCCTGGTACAGGAGGCTGAGGCAGGAGGCTGAGAGTTTGAAGCCAGCCTGGGATGAGACCCTGTCCAATAGGTTTATTTCCCTCACGGATAGGTGCCATCGAGTCATCGAGTACTATCATATTCAATTTATACTGTTAGCTTAATAAACTGAGAATGTGCAGCTGGTTGTGTTTTTTTCTGCTGCCACAAGCTGGTAACTTTAGGGAATGGGGGGACTTGCTGTGTCCTAACCTTTTGCCCTCCTGTCTGGGTCAGATGAACTGAGTGTCCGTCCCGTCCCGAAGTAAACTGTCACCACTGTCCTCCTCCCCTCTAAGCGGGGGAAGGAGGTCCCTCAGGCTTCCTTCTCTCTCTCCAGCCAGATGACTTTCCGTGTGGCTGTCGGAGATCACAACCTGAGCCAGAATGACGGCACCGAGCAGTACGTGAGCGTGCAGAAGGTCGTGGTGCACCCCAGCTGGAACAAGGACAATGTGGCTGCGGGGTACGCAGGACGCTAAACCGGCTGTGCGCTGGGGCGGGGCGCCTGGCCACTGGGCCCCTGTTTCCCTCACTTGTTCTGGGGGGGGGGGGCGGGGGGGGGGGCGGGGGGGGGAGGTGGTGATGGAGGGATGGCCTGAAACTTCCTGTGTGGCTTTTGTAGCCTGGCCTTGTTGAGTCGTGGGTGGAGCCTGGGTGAGTCCTGCCTCAGGCCATGTGCTGGCCTCTCCGGCCAGGAGTACACCTGAATGCCTGAAGAGCTTCGGGTTTATCTCTTGTGGGTGGGGCTGCACAGTGGGATCGTGGGAGGACGTGTCTGTTTTAATGTCTCTGTTTTTCTGGGAGTGGGTATTTTGGTTTGGTTTTGGTCTTTGGAGAGTCTCTCATGTAACTCAAGCTGGCCTTGAACTCACTGTGTAGCGGGGGTTGCCTGTACCCTGCCTCCTCCCGAGCACTGGGATTCTAGGATCTCAGCACCACCCAGGGCTGTGTTTGTTCTTTGTTATTTATTCTCTCTATGGAATATACTTCATCCATACAAGGAAATTTTGTTTCGTTTTGGTTTGGCTTTGGTGTGGGAAAAGGAACCCAGAGCCTTGACCATACCAGGCAAGCACTCTACCCCGAGCCCCACCCCAGCCTCTGGGGAATTTTCTTAAGGTGGGGTGTAAAGTTTTGGAAAGGTAATCATTAACTTGGTAGTTAGGGAGCTGCCCTTAATGGGACAGTCTGGTAAGCCCAGCACTTGAAAGGCTAAGGCAGGATGATCAGGAGTTCAAAGTCATTATCAACTGCATGGTTAGAACAAAGACAGCCTGGGATCAGAATGACCCAGTTTCTAAAACACCTAGCCCCACGTCTACCAAAAAATAAATAAAAAGTAAAACAAGAGCAGGGGACATAATTCAGTGGCAAAGTGCCTGCCTGACATGCTTGAGGCTCTGGTTCAATTCCTGGCACTAGAAAAAAAAATGGTGGTCACGGAAGGGGATGCTGGTGCAAGTTTGTGATCCAGTCCAACACCGGCCTATGTGTGACCCTGAGCGTGACGCGCCCCCGCACCCCCCCCCCCAGCACCACAAAAGATTAAAAAGGTCTTCTATTCTGTAAAGTGTGTAGGGGTGGCTTCAAGTAAGTGGTATGATTCTGACAGATGTTTCAGAATTGTACCTGTTGAGAACTCTGTAACGGGGATCACACCACCTGCGTTTTTATGGCCCTGGCTGTCCACCACCCCAGGTTGCCAAGCAGAGCCAGGCTGCAATTCCAACGTCCTACCAGCAGGTGGTGCTGCTACTCATCTAATGTCCCGCAACTCAACTGCTTCCAAGTTTGCCCCCTCCTTTAAGTGTGTGTGTGTGTGTGTGTGTGTGTGTGTGTCTGTTTGCCTGAGTGTGTGTGTCTGTGTGTGTCTGTGTGTGTGTATGTCTGTATGTGTGTGTGTCTGTGTGTTCACGTGTGTGCAGGTCCAGAAGTCATCAGATTGCCTAGAGCTGGAGTTACAGGCACCTGGTGCTCAGGACTGGACTTGAGTCCTATGAACAGTAGACCTGACCGTGAGTAAGCCACCTCCTTCTCTCCTGCAGCTATGACATCGCCCTGCTGCGCTTGGCCCAGAGTGTTACACTCAATAACTACATCCAGCTGGGTGTTCTGCCCCAGGAGGGAACCACCCTGGCAAATAATACTCCCTGCTACATCACAGGCTGGGGAAAGACCAAAAGTAAGTTGTACGTACTCCTACCATACACCACTGAGATTTTGATGAAATGGGTGAGCTCCGCATTATTTTCTATGGTTCTAGACATTTACAGCCAGAGACGGACGACCTAGAGAGCCACAGATCAAATCACTGATACAGTTGAGTCAGAGGTTCACAGACTCTTATAACCGAAGAAAGAAAAGAAAAACTTACCAGAGAAATTATTTTGTGCTGGCCCTTATCTTATACATTAGGAAATTGGGCACAAAAGAAAGTAAAGCACTTGGTCATGTGACTGGTTACAGGTATCCGGCCTTCACTTTGGCGGTCTCTGCCCCTGCACAGACAGGTACCCAGCTGAACTGGAGTAAACAGACCTGGGTGGCTGCAGATCCAGTCACAGGGCAGAGGAGGCCTCTGCTCCCCTCTCCTCATCATGGCGGGAATGTTACCCAAATGACGTGAAAAGATGGGAGAGCTGTGAACAGAGGCGGTTAGGAACGTGGAAACAGAAGCCTGGCAGCCACAGGCAGGAGTCGGGTTCCTGGAGAAGAGTCGAGGCCTTACTTGAGCACAGCCTATTGGGAAAGCCGGGGGCAGACACAGACAGACTTCTAATCCAGCTCTCAATTCCTGTAATAGCACCGTGGTTCTACAGAACCTACAGAAGGACCTACAGAAATGGCATCAGATGCAAAAAGGCTTTGAAGACTCAAAAGAGCTAGATAAAGGAAAGCTGTACTAAGCTCCTTTTAAAAATGATTCATTTTTATTGTTTTTAACTATGTGTACATGTATGTGTCTGCACATGTATGAAGTGCAGGGCCGGCAGAGTTCAGAAGAGGGTGTTTGCCCAGAAGGGTCCTGGGAACTGAACTCAGGTCCTCGTCAAGAACAGTAAGGGCTCCTAACCACTGAGTCATCTCTCCAACCCCTGAACTCAGCTCTTAGGAAGTGGAGATAAATCGCTGTGGCACAGGCCTCTGGCCCCAGCACTCAGAGTGCAGAAGCAGGCGGATCTCTGTGAGTTCAAGGCCAGTTCTAGGACAGCTATGGTTACATAGTGAGACCCCGTAGAAGAAAGAAGAGGAGGAGGGAGAGGAGGAGGGGGAGGAGGGGGGGAGGAGGAGCAGGAAGGAGAGGGCAACAAGACACTGGCTGCAGGAGATGTGGAAGGATTCTTCCCTGTGCTGACTTCCAATGTGACATCCCGTCAGCCAACGGGCAGCTGTCTCAGACCCTGCAGCAGGCGTACCTGCCCAGCGTGGACTATGCCATCTGCTCCGGCTCCTCTTACTGGGGCTCCACAGTGAAGAGGACCATGGTGTGTGCTGGGGGAGACGGGGTTCGCTCGGGATGCCAGGTGAGCACACGCACTGAGCCCCCTTTGACTCTCCGCCTCTTGCTCACCCTCAGTCCCTCACCTACTCTTGCACCCATGGATGGACTCAGCTTTCTACTCTGTCACAGAACCTCAAGGTGGGAAGGACTATGAAAATGCCTCGTTCAATAGCCTTACCTCAAAAGCTGCTCTGTGGCCCTAACACGCGTATAGTCTTCAGAAGTTGCTTGTGACCTAAATTCTTTTAACGGTAGCTGTGGGGCTGGGCCTGTGGGGAGGGTGGTGGTTAACTGTGTGAAAGGCAGCTTCCAATCCCATTGTACATCCCCTTTTCTTGTACGTCCTCGCCGCTGCCCTTTCCTCTGGTGTTGGCAGGAGTGGGTGCAGGTCGGCACAGCAGAGGCACTAAGCAGTTCTATATCTTATACAGTGCAGAGAATTCTCAACTTAGATAAGATCAACACACAGTAAACCATATCACAGGTTGCTCAGTGCCCTTCAACCTGTGTATATGTCTCACACATGCCAGGAACTGTGCTGGGTGCTAGGAATCCAGAGAGGGTTAAACAAGGACAAGTGAGCCAGGCGGTGGTGGCGCACGCCTTTAATCCCAGCACTCGGGATGCAGAGCCAGGCAGATCTCTGTGAGTTCGAGGTCAGCCTGGTCTACAGAGCGAGATCCAGGACAGGCACCAAAACTACACAGAGAAACCCTGTCTCGAAAGAAAGAAAGAAAGAAAGAAAGAAAGAAAGAAAGAAAGAAAGAAAGAAAGAAAGAAAAAGAAGGAACCTAGAGCAGTGTGGTGTCATAACACTGTGGCTAAACGTTTTGGTAAAGACAAGCAGAGTGACATGGAGGCCCCCGGATAGTCACTACCTCTGTCTGCTGGAGTCGGGAAAGACCTACCTTCCCCGAGACAGTGGAACCTGCACTGAAGGTTCAGTACAGTGACCCAGGTGAAAAGAGGAAAGTCACTCAGAGGAAGGGGCGACACAGATCTGGCTCACAGCACCAGGGGAACAAGAGGTCTTTCCCTTCAGCTAGAACGAGATAGGATCAGAGCTCCCAAGCCAGGTCCAGCCTGCCGCCTGGTTGTGTATGGCTGGTGAGCTGTTGGCTATGGTTATAACCTTTGGAAATGGTTAAAAAAAAAAAAAACAACCCAAAGGATAATCTTCCAGCTGTGAGCACAATGACATGAGCATGAAGCCTGGGTCCCCTCAGTGTCACACAGATGGGGCGTGGAGGTGTGCGTCTATAATCCTAGCACTGGGGAGGCAGAGGAC
>CABHPP010060400.1:0-12254 GCA_902168425.1 Peromyscus attwateri
TCTCTTCTTCATCTTCCTCCCCCAGGCAACTACCAGGGTTTACAGCTTAGCTTACCTGCCCTGATGTGTTTTCTCTTAAACACTGACTAAGTGTCTTCAAGGTTTCCTTCTACTCCATTTTAAAATTCTTTTCTTTTCTTTTCTTTTTTTTTTTTTTTTGGTTTTTCGAGACAGGGTTTCTCTGTGTAGCTTTGCGCCTTTCCTGGAACTCGCTTGGGAGACCAGGCTGGCCTCGAACTCACAGAGATCCGCCTGCCTCTGCCTCCCGAGTGCTGGGATTAAAGGCGTGCGCCACCAACGCCCGGCTAATTCTTTTCTTAATGAAACAAAAAATGTAAAAAAGGGAACTCCAGTTTTCCCAGTAACATGCTTCCCAATGTGGTATACCCCAGTGATTCCAATAACAGTAGGATTTTTTGTTTTTGACATAAACATGAGTATTTGTTGTCTACAGTTAAGAACTTCTCATTAGAAAGCTAAAGTAATTGGCCAAACATGACAGTGCACACCTATAATTCCAGCACTTTGGAGGTGGAGGCCTGGTGACTGATGCATGTTTCAGGCCAGTCAGGGTCTGGATAGTGAGAACCTGTCTTAAAAAAACAAACAAACAAACAAAAAAAACCAATTAGATCTATTTAAAAAAACAAAACACTAATTTTTTTTGTTTTTTCACTTCAAATAGCCAATTGTGTTCTGGTCTTCAAATAGTATGTCTATTTTTGTTTGTTTGTATGTATGTTTGTTTTTCGAGACAGGGTTTCTCTGTGTAACTTTGTGCCTCTCCTGGAACTCACTTGGTAGCCCAGGCTGGCCTCGAACTCACAGAGATCCGCCTGCCTCTGCCTCCCGAGTGCTGGGATTAAAGGCGTGCGCCACCACTGCCCGGCCAAATAGTATGTCTTACTTGATATATTTGAACCTTCAAATCTGAAGAAATGATACAGCTAAAATTATGGATTTTCCTCCCAGCACAGAAATTTCGCTTCAACAGAGACTAGAATACATTGCTCGAGCCATTCTTAGTGCTAAAAGTTCTACTGCCATTTCATCAATAGCTGCAGATGGTGAATTCCTTCATGAATTAGAAGAAAAAATGGAAGTAAGTACTAAATACTTGAGTGTATGTTATGTAGAGTAGTAGCCATGGTTACACCACTGTCTCCTCTTCCCCCATGAATTGGAGTTCTGTTGAAGTCATTATTAATTCTAAATGCTCCTGTCAATATGTTTATTTATTGTCATGTTTGGATATAAATCTTATGAAACATAGAGGCATAATTCGGGAGAGTTTTCCTTAGTATATCAGTAGTTTTTGTTTTGTTTCATGTTCCCAACTGTCCAGCAGCAGTGGGGATTGCGTGGCATTCATCGTTTATTCTGGGGTGATCTAATAAGTAAATGTAAGGAATAGACTGAACTGCTTTAAGATTAGAAAAATCTGATACCCATGACATGTTTGACTCCCTTTCTCTGTAGCGTAAATTCTCATTGGTCTTAATAAAAACGGAGTCAGATATCAGAGTAAATGCTGAAAGATCGGAGAAGTAAAGGAGTAGCCACTAGAGAGACTTCTTACCTCTGCCCAATCCTCAGACCGAAAGGGGCCGAGCTCCTGTGTCCAACCTGCCTTATCACTTCCTCTCTTAGCCCAGCCACATCACTTCCTGTTTCCTCCTCCAAAGGGCCGGTATTAAAGGCGTATGCCACCATTGCCTGGCTTCTAGTGGCTACCTCTGCACTCGGATATCCAGGCAAGCTTTATTTGTTAGCGCACAAACAAAATATCACCACATTTTTCATTTCTAGAGTGAACTTAAGTCTTATGGCATTAGCAGCTGGAGGTCCAGTCTAAACATTTTTCGGCCTGTGATCATTGGGTTACTAAAGGCAGTTACATTGGGCAGTGAGGTGACTTGTCACAGCTCATTTCCTGTGGCATCAGTTACATTGAGAGGACAGTCTCTTTCAGTTACGTCTGTATTAGTACACTATCTTCACTTAGACAAAGAATCATTTCTTCAAGTACCTATTGAATATTATAAAGATTTTAATACACCGTATTTTCTGTTGAAACTAGGTCGCTAGGATCCAACTTCAGATACAAGAGACACTACAAAGGCAGTACTCCCATCATTCTTCAGTGCAGGATGCAATTTCTCAGCTGGATTCTGAGTTGATGGACATTACTAAGGTAATAAAAAGCCAGTGAAATTCCTGTAATAGTCACCTTGGTTTTAGAAATCCGTTTGTTGTTGTTGTATCATTTGCTTCATGGGAAAGTAAGTAAAAAAGTTCTCTTTGACAGTTTGTCCCTGGACTGATAGGTTCCAACTGGTGCACATGACTCTTTGTGTGACTCCTAGAAAAGGCAGAGCAGTTCCTGCCAAGCCCATCACCGTGACAACCTTGTGAGCCTCGTGTGGGAGCTCTGTTAAAACCAGCAGGGGTTTCTGATGGGCTTTGGTGGTTGTCATTCTGACTTGGTCTCACTCTGTAACTCTGCTGGTGTTGACCTTGTGACACTCCTGCCTCTGCCTCCCAAGTGCTAGCATTACAGGCAGGTGCCATTGCACCCAGCTTACTTGTAGCCTTGTTTTTGTTTAACTCTCCAAACTTCTTTGGCTCTGCACTGTTCTTGCAGTTCCTTCTTCTGTAGACATTCTTGTGCATGGTTCCAAGTTCTCTGTAACACCTTGAGGTGTATCATTCCCATGGCTCTTAACCTGATTTAGAGGACACTGATTCTAGGACATTGAGCATCCTCCTCCTAGCTCAGAACAATTGTATGTGTATGCCGAAACCTGTTTGAGGGCACATATGGAGACCCCGTCTCAAAAGAAGAGTGCCAAAGCTGAAACTTTGAGCCCGAGCACAACTCTGCAATTGGAAAATTCCACACGTGACTTTATTAAGTCACCATCAAAGCACCCAATGTTATTAAAAATTTTGTATGAAATTTCCCTTGGTATGCAACATGTGAATTTCACATTTAAACTTGGGTCCCATTCCCAGTGTATCTCATGTGTATATGTACATATTTTAAAATATTTGTTCCTAAGAATCTTGTATAATAGCTACTCAACTTGTGTCATATTCATATACTTTAGATAAAATATTTGATTATTTGTAATTGAAAGACATACTTCACTATTAATCTCTGAACTCTGCCTGTAGTTGAATGTTTAATTTTGGGGTTTCTTCCCACAGCTCTATGGGGAATTTGCTGACCCATTCAAACTTGCAGAGTGCAAACTTGCAATCATTCATTGTGCTGGTTATTCAGATCCCATATTGGTACATACACTTTGGCAAGATATCATAGAGAAAGGTAAGTGTTCAGTTATAGGTACATTACCATGTGTTCTTTAGTGACTGGGAAGATACATATATGCCAGTATATATAGGTGTATGTATGTATGTATGTATGTATCTGGGGCTTATGGAAATGTGTTATATATGCCCGATAGAAAGGATGTAGAGGGCATATGTATACAGTAAAAAGGTGATTGTACTGAGTGTGACCCTGGTGAATATTTGGGAGCATGCTCAGTGAAAGTATATATAGTTTATTTGAAATATACCACCTCATAATTATCTAAAACATTTCCCTCAAAATCTTGTAACTAGTACTATAATGAGAAATATATCAGACCCTCACAGAAGCACAGAATCTGCTAATTACATAAATGCAAATATTGGTCCTGATGTATTTTGAATCTTGAAGCTATTAAGTAGCCAATGTAAACATTTCACATTAAAGACAATCATGATTTCTGTTGACATGTCTCTTTCAGAATTGAATGATAGTGTAACATTGAGCTCATCAGATCGAATGCATGCTCTCAGCCTCAAGCTTGTCCTCCTTGGCAAAATTTATGCTGGCACACCTCGTTTCTTTCCCCTGGGTAAGCGATTACCTTGCTGTCTTACTGTTAGTTTTTCCAATAGAAAACATCATTGGCCTTTAGAGCAGAATATAGTTTCTTTTTTCCATTTGTCTATTTACTATTTAGTTCAGCAGTTTAATTCTGACTCTCCAGAAAGAATCCCTGGAGAATAACAGAACGTGATAGTTGACTGTGAAATTTTCTCTGAACAGCTTTCCAAGTTTCTACATCAAGTTTGTAATTATGCTGACTGATAAGCGATAGCGTTTAAGTGATTATACTGTTGGGAAAACCATTGGTAGTGTCAAATAAGAAATTAAAATGGCTGAGAGTTTTATATATTGGTTATTGAGATTCTGCTGCTTGTAGCTAGAGTTTTCCTGCCTGGCCCACGGTCAGGATAAATCTCTTTCACCTGCCAGTCCCACAGCCGCTCAGACCCAACCAAGTAAACACAGAGACTTAGATTGCTTACAAACTGTATGGCCGTGGCAGGCTTCTTACTAACTGTTCTTATAGCTTAAATTAATCCATTTCCATAAATCTATACCTTGCCACATGGCTCATGGCTTACCGGCATCTTTACATGCTGCTTGTCCGGGCGGTGGCTGGCAGTGACTCCCTCTGCCTTCCTGTTCTTTTAATTCTCTCTGTTAGCCTCGCCTATACTTCCTGCCTAGCCACTGGCCAATCAGTGTTTTATTAGCAACACACTTGCCATACAGAACATGCCACAGCAGCTGCTCTCTATTACAGTACAAGGGTTGGGGGTGGGGGGGGCAGTGTTTGGCTGAAGCCCAGACTCTCTCTCATCTTCTCACCTTTCCTTGGTTTCTCTTTTCCTTCCTCACTCCTCCCCCCTTTCTTTTTTCTGTGTGTGGTGCTTAGGTTTGAACTGGTGTTCTTGTGCATGCTAAGCAGGTTTGTGACCCTGAACTATAGGGACCAGCACTTGGGTTTTTTAAATAGGTTCTGACTACATAGTCCAGACCGGCTTTCAACATGGGATCCTTCCGCCTCACCTTCTTGGGTTCTGGGATCACAGGCATGTGTTAGCATGCCTGGCTTTTCTTTTTTTTTAAAGAACAGATAGACTAAAATTTTAATTATCTGAGCTTGTTTCTTGACCAAATATGCTGACTAGTCATTGTTATGAGCCAATTGCTAACTCACAGTTTTCGTTTGTTATGAAAACAATAGCTATGAAGTAGGATACTAAATACTTATCACATTATTTTTAAAAATTGAGAAATAGGAAAATATTCATAATCACATATTAAATCACCTATTTAGTCTGTCTTAGCCTCTTGGGGTTTAGCCCAGGGCCTTGTACACTGAACTGGACACCATCCCTAACTCTTTTGCTGTTTTTGAAATGAACATTCAGACTTACAGACCATCTCAAATGCTAAGACCTCTTTGTTGTCAGAGATACTTAAAACTGCACTGCGTCCATGCCACTTCAGTGATAGGAAAATCATGAAACTGGCAGCTTGGGAGCATCTTCTGCCCTTTCAGAGGACCTGGGTTTGATGCCTGGCAACCACACAGCAGTTCACAAAGAGCTATAGTTCCAAGGGAATAAAGCCCCCTTTGGGCCTTCATGGATTCCTAAACAAACACAGTACACATAAACTCATGCATAATATACATGCAGATAAAATTAATAAATAAATTGGTTTATGTGGTATTTGGATTTTTGATAAGTATGTGAAAACAGTTAAGTTTGGGACCATTTGACGGTCTTTTGTCTTTAGTCTAGATTTTTAATTATTTTAGCCCTGTGCTGTGGAGTTTAGAGTAACACAGGTTCAATGGTTAAACAAGCTCTACAAGACTTCAGACAGTCCTAAGTTGAGTCCCAGCATTCAGGAGGCAGAGGTGGGCAGCACTCTTGATAGTTCAAGGCCAGCCTGTTCTACATAGCATGTTCCAGTCTAGCAAGAGTTACATAGTGAGACCCTGACTTTAAAAGAAAAAAGAAGAAATCTTAGTATTTGCTCTAAGTCTTTAAATAGTAAATTCCAGACTGGCCTGGTGACATATACCTTTAATCCTAGCACTTGGGAGGCATAGGCAGACATATCTTTGTGAGTTCAAGACTATCCTGGTCTCTATAGTTCCAGGACAGCTGCATAGAGATCCTGCCTCAAAAACAAATAAATAAATATAAATTCCACAGTAACCACAAGTTCAAGTGCTGTTTGTTGTTGTTGTTTTGTTTTTCGGGAGACAAGGTTTCTCTGTATAGATTTTGGAGCCTGTCCTAGAACTCGCTTTGTAGACGAGGTTGGCCTCTAACTCACAGAGATCCACCTGCCTCTACCTCCCGAGTGCTGGGATTAAAGGCGTGTGCCACCAACTGCCTGACCTTAGTGATACCTCTTATTCATGATGTTTATATTGGTTGTTTTCAAATTTCAAATATCATAATTATAGATTTGGTTAAAGCTTATTTATAATAAGACAGTAATGACTATTAAGAATGAGACCGGCTGTGCGGCATACTCCTTTAATCCCAGCACATGGGAGGCAGAGGCAGGTGGATCTCTGTGAGTTTGAGGCCAGCCTGGGCTACAGAGTGAGTTCCAGGAAAGGCACCAAAGCTACACAGAGAAACCCTGTCTCGAAAAATCCAAAAAGAATGAAACCATAATTAGATCTTTTAAAATAGGTATTGGGCCAGGTGTTTTGGCACTTGCCTGTAATCCCAGCAATCAGGAAGATGGGACAGGAGGGTCAAGCAAGATTGTCCTCAGCTGTGTAGAGAGTTTGAGGCCAACCTGGGCTGTATGTGAACCCTGCCTGAAAAAGACCTAAGTACATGAAGGGTAGAGTATTGAAAACTCAATATGTTAATATTTTAAAGTTGGGGTGTAGTAGTCCTTTCTGACAGGCTGTTGAGTGTTTTTAAAATAGAGATGTTGCAATTATCAAGTCCTCTACAGTAGTATAATTATTCTCTACATTCTTTCAGATTTTACAGTTTTCTCCTAATATCTTTAATAGGGTACAGTTTAATGGTTTTAGCACAAACTTTTGTATGCATAACCTGACCCAATCTAATTTTAGGAGATTGTCATCATCCCCCAAAGGAACCCTGTACTCAATAGTTAATCACTTCCTAGTCTTTCCTTGCCTTCAGCCTAGGCAACTATAAGTTTACTTTCTGTCTCCAATTTGCATGTATATATCTTACTTTCATTTGTTTGTTTGAGGTTATTTGTTTTTTTAGGGGTTTTAGTCCTGGGGATTACACCTAAGGCCTTCTACATACAAAGAACATGCCCCAAAATGTGTTTATTGTTTTTTGTTTAGAGAGAGAGAGTGGGTGCTTATGCACATTCATAAACATCAATATGAAGGTCAGGAAACTTTCCTAAGTATTACTTAGCTTTGTTTGTTTGTTTAGAGATAGGGTAGCCTGGAGAGTCCTAGTAAGCTAAGCTGGTTGGTCAGCAAGCCCCAGGAATCCACCTGTCTCTGTCTCCCCACTGCTGAGGTTACAGGCTTGTAGCTCCACATCTGGCTTTTTTACATGGTGTCAAACTTTGTTTTGATGCCTTAAAGGCAACCATGTTCCCAAATGACCTACCTCCTGGCCCCCAGATGTGTTTGGAATTCCTTTTCCGATAGCCACTAGAAACTACTCATTTAATAATAAAACAGTTAGGCAGTTTGCTGAATCAAGAGTTACAGTTCCATATTTCTGGGGCTGGATACTGGCTTAGCAGTGAGAACACTTGTTGCTCTTACAGAGGACCTGAGCACCGTTCCCAGCATCCACATGCGGCTCACAAATGTCTGTAACTGCAGTTGTAGATGTGACACCTTCTCCCGGCCTCCACTGACACCAGACGTGCACATGGTGTACGTTCGTACGTTCAGGCGAAGTGCTCATCCGACTTTTCTGATTTCTTTTTCAGATTTTATTGTGCAGTTTTTGGAGCAGCAAGTCTGTACTTTAAGCTGGGATGTTGGTTTTGTTATACAGACTATGAACGAAATCGGAGTGCCTTTACCTAGACTACTAGAAGTTTACGATCAACTCTTCAAGTCACGGGTAAGGAAAATAAAATCATCTTCCCTACGTTTCCCAAGATACAGAATGAGATATTTTGATTGCATGTCTGTGGGTATCTTATCATTTGGGCTAAACACTTTCAGTGGAGACTGGCTTGGACTGTGTAAGTGAAATCAACTTTGGACTCTTAACTGAGGGTTGATTTGCTTTGAAATACTAATATTTCATATAGGTAAACATATAATTGACCGGGCGATAGTGACGCACACCTGTAATCCCAGCACTTGGAAGGCAAAGGCAGGTAGATCTCTGTGAGTGTGAGGCCAGTCTGGTCTACAGGGCAAGTTCCAAGACAGCCAGGGAGGGCTGTTACACAGAGAAACTTTTACCTAAAAAACAAACAAAAAAACCCATAAGTATATGTATTTACTCGTGTCTTAATAGATAAACCAAAGTAAGGGCTACTTCTGGGGATCAGATCTTAGGGCCTTGCATAGGATTGCCAAGTGTTCTACCACGAGACTATAATCCCCCCCTTACTTGCTTTAAGCAAACAGAATTAACGGCACATTTATTCCTAAAACCTCATTTTTAAAGAAATCTTTTGTAGGGGATAGGGAGATCTCAGCCTAGAAGTAAAGTGCTTCTAGCCCAAGTTTGATCCAAAGAACCCATATGAAAAACTAAATGCAATGGTGTATGTTTGTAATCCCAATACTGGAGAGACAGAGACAGGTGCATCCTGGGGCCTTCTAGTTGTGCCTTCCAAAGTGTGGGTAATAACAGATTATGGTTCTGTGACTGCTAGTTTCTTTTACTCTAGGATCAGACTTCATAAATTCAAAGGAAAATGGGTCACAGCCCATAGAAATACCAGTTTTTCTTTAATTTCATATTACATGTTCTAATGATAAAGCAGTTATTCTTCCTAAAAAGTATCATAATGTGGTCTTTTATTATTTTTGTTTGTTTCTTTCTTTCTTTTGCTTTCTTGAGACAGTGTCTTACTATGTAGCAATGGCTGTCCTAGAACTCACTCTTTAGACCAGGCTGGCCTCAAACTCACAGAGATCTGCCTGGCTCTGCCTCCAGAGGACTAGGATTAAGGACATGTGCCACCATGTTCAGCTTCTAATGCTTTTTAAAGAAATTTTGCTTGAATTCCAAAGACATCTTTAACCAACGTAAATAGGAAAAATACACATACACACACATATATTTGATGAGTTGTAAGATAAACTGTGTCTGTATATACATACATATTTTTTTCTCTTCATAGGATCCATTCTGGAACAGAGTGAAAAGGCCACTGCACCTTTTGGATTGTATCCATGTATTACTAACAAGATATGTTGAGAATCCAAGCCAAGTTTTAAATTGTGAGAGGTAACTATAAATTAAATACTGTATTATAGAAAAAGGTTTAAGTGTTTCTAGTAAGTACCTGGGTAAAAAATTGAGAGTGGATATGGAATGCTCTTAGAACAGTGGTTCTCAACCTTCCTAATGCTGCGACCCTTTAATATAGTTCCTCCTGTTGTGGTGACCCCCAACCATAAAATTATTTTCATGGCTACTTCATAACTGTAATTTTGCTACTGTTATGAATTATAATGTAAATATATAATATGCCTCCCCCAAAGGAGTTGTTACCCACAGGTTAAGAACCACTGCTCTAGATCTTACAAAGAAGCATTAGAGAATTTCTTAGGTACATTAGCAATAACTATTTAAGTGATCACCTAACCATTAGCATTTATGAAAGATCAGAAATTTTTCAACCATGGTCCTAAATTTTCTAAAGTGAAAATAATTTACAACTACTTTATGCTCCTTCTTATGACCTAGGACCGAAACATTTCTATTATGTCTTTGTGGTATGATTTCAAGGAAAAGTCTTTTTGAAAGCTGAAAAGGTGTAAATAATAATAACAAGAATCATCCTCTAGTGCCTCCTCAGCTAACAGTCTTCAAATTGAAAATGGTGATTCTAAGGTAGCTGACCTCCGCCTCATTCCCCTCTCTGTTTCCTGCTACTTACCATTTACTGTGTTCTAATCCTTGCTTTTCAATGGGACTGTTAGAAAGTTAATCAAAACCTGGTCTCAGGCAGCCCTCTGGAGGAAATGGGTTTAAGTATAGATGGTTGAGGGTCTGAATCAAGGGCTCAGGGATTAAGAGCACTTTCTGCTTTTGCAGAGGTCCTGAGTACAAGTTCCAGCACCCACATAGCAGCTCACAGCCATTCATAACAACAGCTGCAGGGTTCCTGGTGCCCTTTTCTAGCCCCCGAGGGTACTGGACATGCACATGGTGCACATACACACATGCTGGCAAAGCACTCATACATGCAAAAATAAATGAATAAATCATTATTTTAAAACAGAAGTAAATGGGTGACCTGATGTCTTTCCCTTTACAGGAGAAGATTTACAAATCTCTGCCTGGATGCTGTTTGTGGTTATCTGGTTGAACTCCAGTCAATGAGTTCTTCAGTAGCAGTACAAGCCATCACTGGGAATTTTAAATCTCTCCAAGCAAAGTTGGAACGGCTTCATTAATTATTGTAGTATATTTTTCTTTCTTGCGTTTTGGTCTGTAAAATAAAAGCTCAGCTGGGTCCAGAAATCAGGTGTTGTATATCTAAGAATTTTGGTAGAAATTTGTTTTTAATAAGTGATTGTTAGCTACAAATAGTACATTTGCCAAATGAATTCTTTTTTATGACTAGTTTTTTGTTTTGTTTTGTTTTGTTGATTACTTGGGTCCAGGTATGTAGCTCAGTGGTGGAATGTTTGTGCAGTATGTAAAATGCCCTGGATTCAATTTCCAGCACTACACACAAACACATCAATTTGCAAAAAACTGAAATAAGGTTATGTATGATTCTGACACACAAAGATAAAGTTCTTTTTTTTAAATTTTACTACTAGCAACAATTTTGAATTCGTATTATTTATTTCCAGGTTTATCTAATATCAGTGATTAAATCCAGCTCTTGGGGAGGCAATGGCAGACAGATTTCTAGAACTCACGGGAAAGTTCCAGGCCAGTCAGGGCTATATAGTGAAACCTTGTCTCAACAAACAAACAAAAAAACCAAAACACCTTATAGACTGGGTCTGTTCCCATACCGTTGGATTCTGTAGCAGTCCTTAAGTGCTCATTTTTTAAGTTAAATTTTAGAAAATTTCATGAACTACTAATTGTATCAGTCACAACCCTTTAGGTTCTCTCTTTCTCTCTTCCATTCACCATAAATATGCATGTTAGATTTTTTTTATGTATACATTTTTATATATGTATGTATGTATATATGTGCTGGATATGTATGTATTTATATACAGAATAGTTGAACATGTAATAAACTTGTAACACTGTTATGAGTATTTAAAACCTACATGATCAGCCATCTGTGGTGGTGCATACCTTTAATCACAGCACTTGAAAGGCAGAGGCAGGGGGATCTCTGGAGTTCAAGGCTAGCCTGGTCTACATTTTGAGTTACAGGTCAGCCACAGCTGTACCGTAACTACTGTTTCCTTACAACCCTCACTCTCAAAGTGTGTATGCTTCAAGCCAGCAACAGCAACAGCATCCTGGATTTGCTACAAGTTAAATTCCTGGGTCTCAGATCAGATCTACTTTGGCGTAACTGCCTATCTGTGTGTTTTAACAGCCCTTCCGATGGCTCCAGATTCGTGTCAAATCAGGAACAACGCACTTGTAGATCCTGCTGTTTTCTGGGTCTTACGGATTGAGTTCCTCTCTGATTTGATTTCTCCAGCCCCTTTCTTACCAATGACCACAACACAAGTTTTACCCAAATTATAGTGGATGAAGCAGAATTGTTAGTAATCTAGTTTTTGTTTTTTTTAAATATTTATTTGTTATGTATAATAGCCAGAAGAGGGCACCAGATCTTATTATAGATGGTTGTGAGCCACCATGTGGTTGCTGGGACTTGAACTCAGGACCTCTGGAAGAGCAGTCCATACTCTTAACCTCTGAGCCATCTCTCCAGCCCCAGTAATCTAGTTTTTAACTTTTTTTTAATAGTGCTAGGTTGAAGCCAGGGTCTTTGTCCTAAGCAAGTAAGTACTCTACCCCTGTCGCTGTACCCTCAACCCCTGAATTATCTTTAATGGGTTAGAATTGCTAAACTAAGTATTCCAAAGTATTATCAATGACAGAAGGAAGGAGTAAGAATGAGTAAAGCTCACAAAGGAAGAAAAAAAGAAAAACAACTCTTTTCCACTCTCAGTTTTTTTTTAATTGTACACACACACACATATACACACACATACATTTTTTTTTTCTTTTTCTTTTTTTTTTTTTTT
>CABHPP010060404.1:0-23791 GCA_902168425.1 Peromyscus attwateri
ATTGTGGCTGTTCTGTCTCTGACCCCAGATAAGTTTATTAAGGTACACAATATTTTGGGGAACACAATACCACCACAATGTGACTTTCAATACCTAAGAGTGCTAGACATTGTAGGGCATCCTGAAGTGAAGGGCAGATAATCCCTTTGCCTGACAGATAGTTCAGGTTGGGACACTTTGACGAAGACATCAGGAACTACAAATCAAACCATGGGCCACTTGAAGAAGTGGAAACTCATTGACTGGTTAGATGATAGGAAATATTTTTTAATATCTACCTTTGGGGGCTGGAAAGATGGCTCAGTGGTCAAGAACACCTGCTGCTCATGCATAGGGACCAGGTTCAGTTCCTAGCACCCACATGGCAACTCACAACTATCTGTAACTTTAATTCCAGGGCATCTGATGCCCACTTCTGACCTCTGTGGTATATACATACACACATACAGGCAAACACTCATACACAAAATAAAATAACAAATCTAAAAAAAAAATTTTTTTTAAATCCACCTTTTTGTGAAGGTCCGTGAACTTGAAGGAGAAGTTGAAAATGAACAGAAGCGCAACGTTGAAGCCATCAAGGGTCTGCGCAAGCACGAGAGGAGAGTGAAGGAACTCACTTACCAAGTAAGGAAAGGGCGGGGCCTCTCTGGCTTCCTACCCCTGTCTTCAAGACATTAAGAACCGTAAGTACAGAAAGCGAGGGGAAACTTTCGAGAAACTGACGCGTTAAACTCTTTCAGACTGAGGAAGACCGCAAGAATGTTCTCAGGCTCCAGGACCTTGTGGACAAACTACAATCAAAGGTGAAAGCCTACAAGAGACAGGCGGAGGAAGCGGTGAGTTCCGAACCCCTGACGTGCCTGGGTGGACTCCAGCTCACAGACAACCGGAGGCCAAAGCAGTCACAGGACTGAAATGGAAAGATAAGACAAGGAAGAATCATAGGGAAATGACCTAGCAAGGGTCTAAGAACGTGATGCAACTGGCACTTCATAAGCCAGAGAAAAATGTCCTAGGGAGAATGAGGGTGGGGGTACAGCTGGGGGTAGAAGGTGGACTTGGCATCGCTGAGGCCCTGTGTCTAGTTGTAAGCATCAGACTCAACCAATCAAAACACAGTCCCCATAGTACTCTAGGGAGGAGGAGGAGCAATGTAAGGAGTCTGGTTTAAGAAACAAAAAAGATGGAGGAGGAGAACAGTGCATCTGGGGCTAGAGAACCAGGCAGAAGGCAGGTCACAAGGTCTTCTGGGCCCTGGTAAGAAGCCTGCATCTTAAAATAAGTACAGTCAGGCCACAGAAGCAAGGGGTGGTGTTCCCATCCAGGCCAGATGTGGCCTGCTTTATGTTTTCAAAAGAGTGTCCTTGCTACAACGTAGAGAAAAGATTTCTGGATAACCCAAGTGAGTGTAGGAAGACATGTTGAGAAAGTTTCCAGGTGAGTCTGTGGCTTGCTTTACGGCAGGAATAAAACAAAAAGAATTTATGAGATTCAGAACTGGTCCTGGAGGTAGAGTAGGATTTGCCAGTAGGCTGCCCTTGGAGGTAAAAGGAAGCAAAGCAGGAGTAATCAGTCCATCAAGTTGTGGTGTGAGTAGCCAGGTAGGTGAGGTAAGCATTACTGAAATGGAAACCTAAGGGGATCAGATGATCAGGGTGAGAAGAAAACAGGAATTCTACTTTAGTTACATTAAACGCAAGGCATTGTCGTTTACTCAGTGGAGAGATCCAGTGAGCAGCCAAAGTCCCATAGTAATGGAGGCCAGAGGGCTCGGGAATGTTTCAACCAGTAGGTGACGGCAGCATTTACCCCTCTCTGACTCCTCTGGAGGAGTCAAGTGGCACCAGCTTCTCTGTGGATGTGTGTATCCACACGTTGCACATGAGGTCCTCTGTCCACGGGCGGCTTTTGTTTACCCCCTGACCTCTTAGGGTGGCTTTTGTTTACCCCCTGACCTCTTAGCTCTGAGAGGAAGAGAAAGGGGAGGGGGCAGCAAAGGAAGATGAGAGAGCAGATATGCCCACACATGCACCTCGCACCCACACCCTGGCAAGCCACTTAGCTTTGCTTCACTCCAGCTCTTCCTTTCTTCTTCTGTGAGCGGGAGATGCAAGGGCTTTTCTGAGCTACCCTATTTAAAGTGATTCTAAGCTCCATAAATGTTCTTAAGCTGAATGTCACATTTTGCGTGAGTTCTTAATGAGATGTTTTAAAAAAGAATGATTACTGGAGACTAAATTAAAACTGGCCTTTCCAAATTCATTGCTGTACCTACAAGCATAATCAGAGACCACTCAGACTATTTTAGAGAATAATAAACATGTTTAATATCTGAACTTTATTAAGTGAGAGATAATTTAAGACCCAAGTGGCAATAATTTATATTCAGTTTGGTGTTATAGAGATTGCTTGTTGGAGTCTGGTCCATCCTCAAGAGCCTTAACAGCAATGGCAACAAAGCCTGGAATGTGCCATAGTTACAGTAGCTTCAGCTTTTCCAAAAGTTCAGAGACAGCGTTACCTGTGTTTATCAATGAGTTCAAAAAACATAAGGGGAGTTAATAGAAGAAAAAATTTCACACACTTCTCTAGACTTCTTTGAAAATTTGCTGGAGTATATTGGTTTTAAGCAAAAAGACACAGTGACACAAGAGCCTAGAAATGGAAACATTTTTTCCCTCATAAATGCATTCCCGTTCACAGGAGGAACAATCCAATGTCAACCTGGCCAAGTTCCGCAAGATCCAGCACGAGCTGGAGGAAGCCGAGGAGCGGGCTGACATCGCCGAGTCCCAGGTCAACAAGCTGCGGGTGAAGAGCCGAGAGGTTCACACCAAAATTATAAGCGAAGAGTAATTCAGCCAAATGCAGGAAAGTGACCAAGAGATGAGCAAAATGTGAAGATCTTTGTCACTCTATTTTGTACTTATGACTTTTGGAGATAAAAAATTTATCTGCCAAGAACTTGTGAGTCTCTTTGTTCCCCTTCCCCATGCCAAGTTGGTCTTCATGTACACATGAAGAAGAGAAAAAGAGAGAGAAACATTTTGCTTAAGTTTATGTCAAAGTGCTTAGTCACTGCGGTTAAACATGATAGAGGGTAGCAGGCCAAGCCCTGTAAGTGCCACCCATGCCTGTGGGAAGAGGGTGAAGCCTAAAGTCATGCCATGGCATGCACAAGGAGCCCTGCTTGGTCCGTCAGCTGGCCTCTGTTAATGAGATTATTGATCTCCTTTATAAAAGATGGAGTACAAATAAATTAAAATGGTAATTACATACATACAGAGTAAAGATTAAAAAAAATCTTTAAATACTGTCAAAAATATTTAATGCAAATCCTTTACTATAATGACAGAATCAGTAAGCTGGGGTTAGGATTCCTTGAAATAACAGGCTCTCCACTTCACAGTCATCTGGATGCAGAGACGTGTGGCCTTTGTTATCTACAGATGTTCAGACACCTGTTTATTGTATCTGCTCCCAGCTTGACATTTAAGAATGACAAGGAGGAATTAAGAAGGTTTCTCATTTTCTTCCATCCTTTAGAAACTTCCGTATCTTAGGCCTCCTCTGGTCTTTGATAGCACTAAGTCAATTAGCATATATATGTTGTATTTTTACATTAGTTACATATACACTGCGTGCCATTTCTCTGCTCTCACTAACACACACACACACACACACACACACACACACACACACACTTTCCTTTAATGGAAAGTATATCTGATATTTATTAGTTTCTCCAGCTTGCTGTGGTCTGGCATTATACAAAGCATCTTAATGATAGCATGGTTGAAAAGAATACAAAGTGAAATGTGATACCTGCAACTCTAAATTTTTTTTTTTTTTTGGTTTTTTGAGACAGGGTTTCTCTGTGTAGCTTTGCACCTTTCCTGGAGCTCACTTGGTAGCCCAGGCTGGCCTCGAACTCACAGAGATCCGCCTGCCTCTGCCTCCCGAGTGCTGGGATTAAAGGTGTGCGCCACCAACGCCCGGCTAACTCTAAATATTTTAATTGCCATACATTTGTTTAAAAACACACCTTAAATGCATGCTGGACACTCTAAACCTTCTAGAACCTCAATACTACAAAATACATGTAATATACTATACAGATGTGGAAAATCTAGATAGTACATAGCACCCCACTCACCACTAACAGCTCATTATGTGAAACGCACATAGTGACTTAGAAATCCCAGCTTTTGAAGTCCAAAGTACCTCTGACAATTAATGCATTGCAGCAAATAAAAAAATCACAATATATAATTAAAATTTTGGTTGAAAATGTCAAATGCCTAGATATTTCAGATCAAAGAAATGCTTTCTTTAGTGCTATGGCAGTTATTATTATCATTACTATAACCACCACAACTCCACCTGTGCTAGGATAAGGACAGGCCTTCTATTTAGGTCAATTTTAGCAGACAGTGAATAAATAAAACAGTAAATGGCTTTATTAGAAATATAAGTAAGGTATTTTGAGAACAATATATAACCAGTTAAAAAAGGAACAATGCACAATTAAGGATTTTTAACCTTATTACTCAATAGGTTAAATTGTACAACATCCTAGAACTCAGCTCCTAGATGATTCTCTCTAGGTTGATATGAACCTCTATTTGGAGCCAATGAGTAATTATAATGCTAAATCTTGAGGTAGGCTTTAAAACAATTTACAAGGCAGTTTTAACAGTCCTTACCACCCAATTCTCTGCCAAAGGTTAATACTTAATGCTGTAATCACATTACCATTCCTTCTAGCTCTTGACTTACTGGGGGAAAATGGGTAGATAAGTGGACAGATGTGAGGAAAGAGGCAGGAAGGGAGCAAAGGACCTGACGGTGCTGGCAAATATTAGCTGAACCTTCACTCAATCCTGACGGTGCTGGAAAACATAAGATGTCTGCATACTGTTGACACTACCCCACCCATAAGCTTAAGCTGAAATCTGTATGTGCTCTCTCCTTCTCTCTCTCTCCCATCTCTCTTTCTCTGTTTCTCTCCATGTCTCTCTCTCTCCCTCTTCCCCCTCCATCTCTCTCTTCCCCTCTCTTCTCCCTCTCTCCCAGTCTTCCCCTTTGTCCTTAGCTAGAAATAACACCTCTATCAATTGCCAGTACTACGTTAAGGACATACATCCTGTCCTATTTTTAAAGATCTAATTCATGGCCTCTGCTTTTTAGATTGGAATTGTTACATAAACATATACATACATACAACTTCCCAGTGCTGCGTCCCCTCTAGTTTGTCCTCCTTTGAGGCTCATGCTGTTTACCTGTTGCACAAACCCATTGCTACATCCCCTGGCTTTTCTTTCAGTAAAGATGTTGACCCCTGTCTTCCCTTCCCACTCAATTCTCAGCACATCCCCATGAGACTCCAGTGTCTGATGGGTAAGGTACCCAATACACTGACCTCCACCTCTGTTCCCTTCTCTACTAGTCTCCCCCTTCCACAGTCTCACACTAGAACACACTATCAAAACTTCCCAGCCTCCCAAGTCACTAAGTCAAGCATCATTCCCCTGACTTCAGAGCTGGCTTGTTGGACAGACCCAAGCATAGCAGTTTTTCATCTCCATTGGCCTCTCTGGCATTTATTCTTTCCCACATGGCCCATATCCATCAAATACCATTTTATCTTTCTCTTCCAAGTGAGCAAAAATTCATAACCCAGCTTTATAATCACTTTGTTGACATGTCCCTAAACTCCTATGTCATTCTCTACCCCCTTCCCATTATTCCCAAGTAGAAAGACAGTTATTGTGATAACTCCTGTGGTTGCCTTCTCCACATTTGAGAGAAAATGGTACCGTTACAAATTGATGCATACTAACCCCTCAGTGCTAGGGTTATATGGTAAGCTTGTTAAATCCCTTTTAAAAATTGCTCCTTATTTAAAATCTCCAGTCTCCTTAAAACCCTGTTTTCCTTTTTGACCTCAACAAATGATCTTATAGTCTGTGTAAAAGGAAAAAATTAGATCAAGACACTAGATAATAGAAGTGCCCCAGACTTGTCTCCCCACAGCAATTAACGTGCTATAGAGAAGCTATGGAATACTGGTAGGAAGTGAAACCCTGATGGAGTCTAAACCTAGGAGGACTGTTTCAAAAGGGTAGACACGTTTAGTGGCAGACTCACTAACATTGTCATAAGTCCAGAAGCATTTCTGGCCAAATGCTGAAAGCATTTCTGTGCCCTCTGAACTGGGCTATAACTTCATTTGGCTTTGCTTCTGCTACCAGAACCATATACCAGGGATGCAGGCAGGACAGACTCAATCACATACGTTCTGGCTGGAATAACACTGGATGCTGGGATAACACTGCAATTCAGTGCCAGCACCTATGAGCTACAGTCTAAGTATCCAGTGACTCACAGAGAGACATGCCTATAGAAGCAGGTTTGTATCCCATCTTCTGCTATGAACCCCAAAGCAGCCTTGATTCAGTTCCAGCCCTTCTATGCTGTATCCAGTGCTGGTATTGCATTCTCAGAGAACTAACTACTCAGTGGCCCAGAAGAGCCTTTATAGGGACCCTCAAAAACATATCTGTTAGCAACAAGTCTATTACCTGTGAACTCTGAAGCATTAGTCCTGTTGACCAAGGGTCCCAGGGTCTAGTCAGTCTACCCAAAGACACTCACGTCTCCTTGATACCCTGTTAATAGAACTGCCAAATGCAGATCACATTACAGACCCCAAAGCAGTCATGGAATCCAGTTCCAGTTCCATTCAGCCACAAATTCAGAGGCAATCCTCTGAGCCCTGGGGTGCAATAGGGTAAGGTCTTGCCCATGTGTAAAGATTGAAACTTATAATTATTCTTTTATGTGTTCAGACACTAATGTAAGTTTACACAGATAATGATCAGGCAAGGACAACACTAGGAAAGGGATACATAAAGCTCCAGAGAAATGGAGATCAATGAACACCCTGAAAAAGAATTCAAATAATCACCTTAAAGAAGCAGTAAAATAGAACATTTTTAAAATCCAGAGATAAGCAACTAAAAAAAACGGAACAACAATTTATAAACAAAATGAAAGCTTAATAATAATAATTAAAAGGAATAATGAAAAAGAACAAAAGAAAAACCCAGGAGCTGAGCATAGAAATTTAACAGGCTCCAGATCTTAGCACAACTGATACCACATTTAGAGGCACCAATCTGACCTTCAAGTCCAGCATGTAGGCCCCAACACCTCCAAAAATGGGAACAAAGACCTCATCTGTCAAAGACTGGTCCATAGTCCAAGGATCCAGGAAAGTGCCCACGTGTACTAACCTTGCCTTTGACATCTATAGTTTTGATTCACCCTAACTATTCTTGCTAACCAAAGGGTGTCAACCAGGATGTGTTTTGTGCATAAAATACAAAGAACTGTGAGGATAGGGGCTGCATGATTTGGGCACGTTCCCCATGCAGCCACCAGCCAGCAATAAAGACTTTCTTTTCAGCTTCATGAAAGTTTGTGTGTATTCTCTGATGGACTTACCTCAAAACACAAGGACAGAAATGAAAGACCCAATCCCAACATCAAATTCAGTCACGCAAAAGAAAAACTAGTGAACTCCAAGACACAGCATTTGAAAGCATCCAGTTATAAGAGAAAAAAAGGAAAAAAAGAACTAAGAAAGCATAAGCAATTATGGAACATCATCAAGCATATAAATATGTGAGCGTGGGAGCGCCAGAAAGAGAAGACCGGGAAAAGGGAGCAAAAAGCTACCTTAAAGAAATAGTGAATAAATTTCCCCAAATCTTTGGAGAGATGTAGATCCAGAACCATGAGAGTTGAAGGATCCCAAGAAGGGGTAACCCACAGGAGACTCTAAGACATGCAACGATCAGATTGCCAACAGTTTTAAAGGCATCAGGAGAAAAGTGACTTTTCTCTTGGGGACCTGTAGGAGGAAATCCATAGGAGGCTAACAGAGAACTTCTCCACAAACCAGAAGCGGGGGTGCGGGGGGGGGGGGGGGGGGGGGGGGAGGAATAGCATACTCAGAGTTCTAAAAGAACCACCAGGCAAGAGTGCTGTACACAGAAATATCATCCTTCAGAACTGAGTGGAAAGAAAGACCTTTCTTTATTCTTTTTTAAAAAAACACTTTTCTAGGAAGACAAGAGCTGAAAGCATTCATCACTGTAAGAGCTATCTTACAAGAAATCATGAAGAGAGTCCTTCACATTAAAATTAAAGAACTCTAAGTCACAACATGGAGACATAAAACTATAAACTCACAGCTTAAGGTAAATACACACTCATCAGAACACCCTAATATTGTTTGTATTTGTTTCTTGAGACAGAGTCTCACTCTGTAGCCCAGGTTGGCCCCACCAAGCTTGTAGTGATCCTGCATCAGCCTCTTTAGTGATGGGATTAGAGGTGTGAGCAGCTACTCCTCACTTGAATACCTTAATAGTGTAACGATTAAATAACTTTTAATTCTAGAATAAGCTAAAATATAAACATATTAAAAATATCTACAGATGCAATAACTTGTTAATAGATACACAATGTAAATGTATGTACAATGTGGTACCAATGGCATAAAACGCTTTAACAGGATATGTTTGAACTGTATATTCAGTGTTGTGTAAACACTTACTGGTGAAGAGGGGGAAAATTCAAGAAACACTGCTCTAGAATAAACAATGCAATATTTCTAAGTCATTAAAAAGTAGACCTTGCCATTTGTAGCTACAGTGGCTGAACACAGAACATTATGCTAAGTCAAATAGGCCAGACACACATTGCATAATCTCACTTCTATATGGAATCCTAAAAGTCAAACTCATAGAAGCAGAGAATATAGTGGTGATTTCCTGGGGCCGAGAGTCAGGGGAAATGGACAAATGTTAGTGAGAGGGTATGAAGCTCTCAAGAGATGACTATGTTCTCAAGATTTAATGTGCAGCATGTGTAATGATAAACATATTGATTAGGGTGTGGTAATTGATGGAGACATGCATTATATATAATACATTTCACATGTAAAATCATCACACTGACACTGTAAAACTTGAATGTCAATAACTTATCAATAAAATATTTTAAAATAAGAAAAGCTGAAAATGAATGCCAAGAAGTAGGAATTACCCCACATTTCTACTGCCATTTTCTTCCTTCATACAAGGAAGTCTCTTCTTCAAATTAGAGGCGCCTCCTCTACTGGGCACTAGACTTGCCCCTCCAATCTCCTGGGAGTTTTATGCAGTGGAGTATCTTTGTTTTCTATTTTCTTCCCAGATCTCTTCAAATGTACTGAATTCTTTTAAATTCTCCTTTGTTCTTACTGTCCTCCACCTGTTGTCTATTTTCTCAGCTTTCCTTTCCGGGTATATATGTACAATATAGCATATTCATTTTCTTACCTTCCCCTACTCTTCAACTCCTGCTCTCCTAGCTCTTGCTCCTCTGCTCTCCTTCAATGATGTCTCTATGATCCTTGGTGATCTCTTATTCAAAACCAAACACTGTGTCCTTAGTTAACTTGACTCTTCTCACCGAGATGGAATGCCTCTGACCGTCTTTTCCTGTTGGATGGTTGTTTTCCCTGGTGTCTAAGACTCCAGTCTTCTCAGGCCATCTTTGTGTCTCCGGACATCCCTTCTCTCTCCTCTGTCAGTTTATCATCTTCCTTTGCCAAATCTCCAGATGCTCCTGGAAACTCAGTGTGATAGACTCAAGTCACGTTTTAGGCCCTTCAATTTTTTTTAAATAATTGTAAATATGACATAATTTAATGGGTTAATGGGTTGATATGGGGTGAATGACTAATTAGTATGGAAGTGAATGCTGCTACAGTCTTATTCTATGGCAGGTACTCTTCTGACTACTTTATCAAAGGTTAACTTCTTACAATAACTCAGTGAAATGATAGTATTTTTTTCCCCTTTTACAAGAAAAGAATTTGAGCTGTTTGAACCAGATCCTGATTCTAGGGTTCACATTCACTCTATTGCCATTCAGAAGAATCAATATAATGAGATTAAATTGGAAAAAGATATAGGATGTGTTTTGGATAATATCCCCCTTCCCCTGTAGGTTGTTTTCAAACCCATAGGAGTAAAATTCAGCCTTTATTTTCTCAGTATGAGTATCGGCTGAATTCTGATGCTTTCACATGGTAAAATGTATCTTTTAAGTAGTAATTATGAATGTATGCTCCAAGAAAGCTTCTCCTTGTCTTTATATTTCAAAACAATTTGTGGCATCAGCCCCATACACAGTGATACACTATAACACCAGCCCCATACACAGTGATACACTATAACACCAGCCCCATACACAGTGATACACTATAACACCATACACAACCAAATTCATTCAGTGTGTTTTAGTAGGCATCGCACTCTGCATCTCAGGATGGAATTGATGCTGCAAAGGCTCCTCCATTTTCACTTTCATTCTTCTCCCTAAGCAATTTCATACATTCTCTTGGCTTCTAGTACCACCTGAATTTATATCTCAAGCCTAATTCTTTCTTCCTCTGAGATCCAGGCTCAATCTCTGCTAATAGTCATTCCAACCCTGAAATAGACAAAATGAACTCATGCCCTTTCTCTGTTGTCTTCAAACCGTGATTGTATCTAATACCATATTCTACCACAGTGAAAGACAACAGTTGCTCATGCTCAAGATCTATATTTTCTTTTCATTTTTCCCATACCTAATAAATCAAGTTCTCTATTAGTTGGTTTTCTATTGCTGTGACAAAATACCACGACCAGAACCAACTGAAAGGAAAAAGTCTATTTTAACTTATGGTTCCAGAAAATTAAGAGTCCATAATAATGGAGACCACCTGACAGCAGGCAGCTGTAGATGGAAACTGGTTAATCACATTTGACATCACTTTCTAGTTTAAAACCACCCCTTTGCTCTTCACAAAAAGAGTCCTTGACTGCTTTACTTCGCTGGTGATACTCTCCTCTTCCATTTTTATGACTCAGCTGCACTAACTTTTCAGGTCCATCAATTAGGGACTTAGCACATCATATTTCTTCAGCTTCAAGAAACCTTCATTGCCTCTTACCTTGATGCTTTGACAAGCTGTGATTGTTTGAATAAGAATGGATGGAATAGGCTCATAAATTTGAAAGCTTGGTCACCAGCTGGTGGAACTGTTTGGGAAGGATGGGGAAGTGTGGCCTTGTTGGAGGAGATGTGTCAGTGGAGGTGGGCTTTGAGACTTCAAAAGTCAATACTACTCCCAGATAGCTCTCTCTACCTCACAGTAGTCTCACTTGAATTACATTTCTTTAAGAAAATCTTAGTACACACTGAAGAATAGTTCATAACTCAGGTTATAGAGTTGATGGCATGGCTGCCTGCTCCTCCGGAGGGCCTGATTTCAATTCCAAACACCCACACGGCAGACTACAACCATCTCTAACTCCAGTTTCAGGAGATCTGCTATCATCTTATGGTTTCTGTGAGTACTAAGCACACACATGGTACCCAGACACACATGCAGGCAAAACACCATGCAACTAAAATAAAACATTTAAAGAAGAGTTCATATCTCCCAGTCATGTGTTTCTTTGTCTATTGCTCATATACTGGAACTATAGATGATATATTTCCGCCACATGAAAATGTAAGCCTCATGTGTGCAGGCTTGGTAATATTTCTTGTTCTATCCTTGGAGTTTAAAGCAGCTACTGGATACTTGGATGCTATTTTCTGTTCAACTCTTGCTTCCAATCTCATCCAGTTGAGTTACTCCACCCTAATCTGATTGTGTCTTCCATCCTGCTTTTCTTTCCCGGCCCAAACCACAGATCCTTTCTTGTCTCTCCTGTTCTATTGTTGGATCCTGTCCCATCTCTTGGTTTGGAGTATTGTATCTAGTCTTCTCTCTACTGTCCAGGTATTCTAAGCCATCTCATCTTTCCTCTTCATCTGTTTTGTTCTGTCCTATGGCTTCCATTCACTTGCACATCCTAGCATACTGCCCCAGTGCAGTGACTGCTTGCTGGCATCTCACATCCTCATCCAAGCTTGCAGTCTTGTTCACGTCTGTTTTATCTCACCTCCTTAGCTACTGAATTGGTTCATCTCTGTCGTCCAGTCATTCCAGCTGGCCTCTCCTATTCACTTTCTGCACTGTTTCATCTCTAGCCCCCCTTTATTACACCATCTTCTCTCTCACTTGCTCTCTCTCTTTCCTTCCTTCCCCAAATTACCACATCTTCTCTCTCATTCAGTTATAACCGCTTGTCTTTTCTCTCCTGCTCCATCCTAACTCACCTTTCCTCTTAAGTCATTACATCCATGTCCCTGTCCTGTTACTCCAGACAAGTCCAAATTTTAGACTGACATCTGTTTTATTTGTTTAAATAAAGGTAGCTGTATTTAGTCACATTTTATTTTTGAATTTTCTCCAACTGCAACATACATTTAAGAAAAATGCATTTTTTCTTTAATATTTTCTCAGTTTCAACACTTTTAACCAATCGGCAACCATTTTCACAGTAAACTAATAGAATCCCAACATATCCACAAACAACTGTTATATGAAAACTAAAATATTGACTCCATTTCTCCTTGCAGTACATCCCATCTCTTTACAGCCGTTCCTCATGGATATCCTGACACTGGGGATATAGTGTACTCTCCTTCCAATTGTGTAGTGGAAGCCAGCTGCCAACAATGTGGCAGTGGCTCCCTAGTTTTTTTGTTTTTTTGTTTTTTTCATTAAAGGTGTCCTAGTGCCATACCCAAAACTCAAAGAGAAAAATAAATCCTAAAAGTTACTATGGCTTTTAAAACCTCCAAGGCCTCCTCCTAGAGCAACACAACGAAGAGAGCCTTGCTGTAACTGAAATTAAGCAGGTGAGGATTTAAGGGGACAGTGGCTATAATTAAAATTATCTGTTGATTTATTTTCATTACAATTCATCAATACAAGAGAAATTAGATTCTCAAACACTCATTATTAATGTTGCCTGAATAGTGAGGACAGCATATGATTCCTCAAATCTGAAACATCAGACAATGAGGAGGAAATAAGATAAATCTCTCAGATACCACACCCCCCAAACATCGGTGGGGCCCTAAAGAATGAAGCAGACCAGGGTTGTGACGGAAAGTTGAAGCATCCCATTCTTCCCCTCCTGAGACATATTTTACTAAGCTCTGTGCCGAAGAGTTAATTATAACACCCAGCAGGTGCTTCTCCTGCTTCTCATAGTGGAGGAAGAAGAAAGGTGTAGAGAAGCAAGGAAGTGATGAGTGAGTAAAAGTCCTGCACGTGTTGGGGCCAAATGATGTTATGTCACCAAGATAGAATTTTCTCATTTATATCCAGCAACGCAAGAACACAAGTCTGGACGTATTTCTGTCTTTCAGACTCATGTATTTTTCATAGTTCTGCGTGTCGTGGTTTTAGTTTATTTCTTCCTGGCTTTGGAAATGTCAATTTCTGGTATGTGCAATGGGACGTTGTAGCAACATATCAAGCTAAGTGATGGGGAAGGGGAAGAACAGGGGTGGGGGAAGGTTCATCAAAATGAAGTGTGTATGAAGAAGAATTATGAGAGCCTGTGATCTTGCCTCTCAGAGTCAAAAATGTAAGGGAAGGGGGAAGCAAACTGGAAGTGAAGGCAAGACACCACGTGGTGGAAGAAGAATGGAGATCGCAATTAATGACTGACATAAGAATGAATCCATAACTTTCCCCAGTAGTAATGATGGTGGGAGTCTCAGAGCAATTTAAAAGAAAACAAATACCAATTGGATTTGCTGGATTTGAAGAAGCTTTATTGGTGTGCTGTCATGGCTGGACACCACAGAAACTAGGCTATGAATATCTTAGGTCCAGGTTTCAACTCTGTTACAAAATTTATATCAAAACCAGAAAATAATCTGTTTACTGGACATTTCCTAAGCACCTAAAGTCCTTTACGACCTCTTTAACTCCTTTGAAGATTCAGGAGTCCCGGTACAGCTGTGACCTGCCTCCCTAATGGAGGAATGTGTACCTCAGCGCCCCCTAGTGACACTGTCCTGAGCGTTTGATTACAGAAGTGTGTGCAGGAAAGAGAAGATAGCAATTCACACATAATGATATAGTTTAACACAATAATGCACAATATGTAATTAACTTTTATGACCATGTCAGGTTAAAACAGTGTTAAATTTCTCCCAGATTTGTTTGCAGTAGATAAAAAAAATACAAAGCCTCAGAAACATGTATTTCCTCATCTGTGAGCATAATGGGAGAAAAATTGCCAGCAAAAAGTGTTTGCCAGGCTGTTGAAGAGTGCATCCAAGATATACTCTATTTGGGGATAAGGCGGTCCCTTCCCACACGTATGTAGTCAGGGGAGCTCAGGTGAATGTCCTGTGTTCTCTGTTTAGACACCCCTTAGACAGGCAAGCCCAAAGGAGTTGTCTCCACCCTCCTTCGGTGTCTCTTCTCTTCTCCTCGCCCTGCCCACGCTCCATGGTGTTCTCTGATGTCTACTATTGTGGTCCCTGCTGGTCGTCACTATGTTGTCATTGTGGTGTTTCAGGGTTCTCAAGGTTGTAACTAATTAAAGGTCTTGGTACTTAGGCACACAGTCTGTTTCTTTTAGCTACTAATGTACTCTCTGCCTTGGTCTCATTCAGATTTTCTTCTTTCATCTTCCAGCTCCAAATAGATTTAATAAATAGTTATTACGTCTATAACAGTGATGAAAACTTCCAAAAGCGGTGTGAAAAAGTGAGTTGTGAAAATCTCAGAGAATCAGAACAATTTTCTTGGTGGTGTAGAGCCTAACACTTTGAGTAAGCTGTTTACTTGTGTGGGTCATTGCCATGAAGGTTTAAAAAAGAAAAAAACAAAGCAAAACGACAACAACAACAAAATACCCTGATCACTTATTTCATAGCATTACATCCAAAGACAATTTAAAAGTATAAAAGATTTAGCCTGCCGGCATGTAAAAGACTAGTTCTACGTAACAGGATTATAAAATGGCCATCTCCCGAATTAGCAATTTAAGTCAGGAGGCAACAGTTGAAAATACCACGCCAGATCACAGGGACAGTCAGAGTGAGTAGATTTCCTGTCATATTCGGCAACAGCTGTGCCTGTATCAAGTTAGCCAAATCCAATTTCTGCCTTTCAAGGGCACGTGTGGAGGCCACCCACCCACCTTCTCTGTCTACGGGGAGAGTTTTGTGGACAGCATGCCTTCCCTCCCACCTTAAGTAAAAGTATGTAGTACCCACCTCATTGGAGCTACAGCTAGCCTTGAGCATTTGCCCATGCCCTAGGAACTTGTGTTTGTATCTCCTTCCGTGATGCAGTAGAAACATGCATGGGGTATCACACAGCAGCCTGTTGCCCCTGCTGTGGAAACATGCGTGGGAGACATCCACGGCAAATCCTCCAGAAAGGGAGCAGAGTTTTTATCCATTCTAACCCCGCCTTGCCTCACCGCTTTGCCCATCACCACTGCCTAACCTAAGACTTCACTTTCTCCTTCATGCTTAGACTTTTCAGACTTCAAAAGAATCTATCACCCATCTTTCTAACACCCAGCCTTGCCTAGGAATTTTATCTTAATATCCATCACTCAGTGCTTCCAATTACAGTGTCAGAGCTGAAGTTCAATCCAGACTCCTTCGTGGCTCCAAGCACTAACAGATCAATTAGTCCTACTCCCTCACGTCAGGCTCATCCTGTCAAAACAGCTGTATAGGCACGAGAGTAAGTAGGAACCTGGCTTTGAATTCCGTGATGAATGATACAACATCCAAGCCGGAGCAACAGCCTCTGAAGCCCTGGATCCCCATCCCCTATCAAATGCCTATAAAGAACCCTAGATCATCCTCTGTCAAATTATTTATAGGTGGCAAGAAATATTTCTAATTATATCCATTCACAGCCACAGTCAGTGAATATTGTGCAAAGAGATTGCCAAAAATGGTTTTGCCAAGTAGGTCCCCAGCTAGGACAGCTGAGGTGGCTGCTGTGTTTGCAGAACGGTCTCTATAAAAGTGGAGCTGGGGTGCCTCTGTCCCGTCCTTCCTCAAATCCTTAAAGGTATGTATGTGTGGCAGAACACATGGCTAGCTGTGCACCCCTGATGTGAGTGAGTTCTCATTTAAGGGAGATTGCTATTCCTCCCCAAGCTTTACTGTCAACATCCCTGAGAAAGACATTGCATACAGTACAGTTCTAGTATTTGTGATTAAATGAGAAAAAAAGAAAGAAAAGAAAATGCCCAGCATCTCTGTGTTTTCTTTCAACAGTACTTGACTGCCTCAAGCTTGCCTCCTTCTTCATCTGGTAACACAAGAGGTAAGAGAAATTTATTATTACCCTCCAAAGAACAAAGGGCTCTCTCTAGTGTTACATTTTAATGAGTGACTATTTATTTTCTAGTTTATTATTGGGCATAGGAGCAACTGGTCTTTAAAAACAGCTTCTCATAAAACTTTGACTTTTCAAGCCTTTACTCAAACAGAATTTTATGCAATTTCTCTTTTACATTTTGTTGGAACTTCATTAAGAAGGCAACCCTCATAAATATTGAATGTGAACTGCTGTACAGTTTAACCAATAAAAGAGGCTACATGGTAAAATAAAAAAGTACTGTTCCAGAAGTCAAAATTTCCAGGTGCCAATGCAGGCTTTTCACTGACTCCAGCTCCCGGGGTCAAGCCTGCTAGCTTTTCCGTGGCTTCAAACACATGTGTTGCAAGGGAATTAACACTAGACCTGGATTTAGATGGCCGAGCTCATAGCTCTCCACTGTCACTTACCACCTTGGTGATCCTAGATGACCCTTTACCTTGCTGAACCTTAGTTTCCTCATCAGTAAAACCAGAAGGACAGATTCCAGTCAGCGGCTAACGTCCCCTGGCTCTTGCTATCTAGAACCTAAGCCCGTGGTTGCCATGGTTGCCAAGGACTCTTCCACCAAATCAAAGCACTCAGTGGGTCCCCCATCATATACGCAAGTACAGAGGTGTGATTAAGAATCATGGGAAGAACATATAGAATAAAGAAAACCTACTATGTATTAAATAATTGATTTAAATGAGTTTTTATTTAACACAATAGGTGATAACAATTTAGAAAAAAAAGGTAGAGAATGTATTGCTTCCAAGGAAATAAATGTCACTGGTTGATACTGGAGGCAATTACTACTGTGTGGACAGATCCCAACACCACACACCAAATCAGAGGCTCCTTGAAGGCTTGTGATAAAGGTGACAAAGGACCGCTGAGACAGGAGTAGAGAGATGATGTCCTTTCAGGATCTACTGCTTAGCAGCAATCATTAAGGTACAGAGTGTAGCTGATTTTAAAGTGCTTCATGGAAAAATGCAAAAATAATGTCATAAAATAGCATTTGAAGAGACAAATGCTAATACCAATGTTTTAATATCTGTCCCTTGAAAACATGTCTTAGCTTCCATGTCTCACCATAAGCCTTGTACTGATTCTAAGTAAGCTACAGTATGTGGGAGATTTCATATTTAACTCCAAATTGAGAAGATCACTGTGTATAACAAGAGACCAAGACTCTTTCTGGAAAGTCTACAAAAGGTTAAGCTTGTTCTTGTCATCATTGACCCTAGCAACCAAGATACTGCTCTCTGTACCATCCCCTCCTCCACTCCATAAAGGCTTTTACTCTGGCCAGACAAGGAGTTGTATTTGACCAGCAATTGTCAGTTGATTTAAAAAAAAAAAATGTCAGTTAGTTTTGGCTTGAAACTTCATACTGGCTGTTAGTCTCAGGAGAGAAATTAGAAATGCGAGGTTTTCAAAGAGGAGGTGGGAGAAAGAGAGAGATGTCGTAAGCCTAACACAGTGAGGGCCAATCTGGGGTGCTGAAACCATCGAAAACTCAGGGAAGCGCAGACTAATACGTGACCACCAGGGAGTCTTAGTAAAATCCAGGTGCCTGTTTTTCTCAAGTAATCCTTTGGAGTTATTTTTGCTTGGGTAACAGTGACAACTTGTGCAGAGTTTAAAAACTGACAGAAGGGACTTGATTTTGACCGGGAATAAGATAATCTGTTGTTATTTACAGCTTTCCTTGTGCTAATATTTTATTAATAGCCATCATGTTTATTTTTTCCTTTACTTACCTAATAGTTGTCAGTTAACTAGGAGTTTGCATGTATTAAATATTCAACCTGAATTTAAATTTTTTCTTATATACAAACAATAATTTTTACACTCAGTTTTAATAGTTTGTGATAGAGGAAAATAGCTATTTTTTTTTTTTGAGACAGAATCTCTCTATTATGTAGCTCTGGCTGTCACGGAACTATGTAGACCAGGCTGGTATCAAAGAGCTTTGCCTACCTCTGCCTCCCAAGTGCTGGGGTTAAAGGTGTGTGCCACCACACTCAGCAATATTTGGGTTTTTAAAAATAGATTCATTAACACAATAAGGTTAGAAAAAGTATTTTCCATTTCTTTGTATCACCACAATGTCCAACAAACAAATGGGACAGATGGGTAGGGAAAGGAAATGGGGTTAAAAAAAAAAAAAACAACCAAATATACAAAAACCTGAAAAGCACAGAAACAAAGATTCTGGACACTCTTGTAGCCTGACAAATGCAGTCGGATGGGTATCCATCCCTCCACATCTCTTGACTGTGGTTTACAATAGGGAAGGAAGAACAAAGGCTTAACATGTCATGAAAATTAAACTGCCCACACAGAGCTATTAGGTCCTCTTGTCTTCGCTTAGCTCCCCGGCACAGTCCACAGGAGGAAGAGGAGAGTGAGTAAACAAAGCCTGTTAAAGTGAAACCCAGAGACCAGGGTTGTCATTCATGTCCATTTCTTGCCCTAGGTGCACCTGGCCCTGAGCTGCCACCCATAGCCCGCAGCCATGAGTTCCGACGCCGAGATGGCCGTTTTCGGGGAGGCTGCTCCTTACCTCCGAAAGTCTGAAAAGGAGCGGATCGAGGCTCAGAACAAGCCTTTTGATGCCAAGTCGTCTGTGTTCGTGGTGGACCCTAAGGAGTCCTATGTGAAAGCCACGGTGCAGAGCAGGGAAGGGGGGAAGGTGACAGCCAAGACCGAAGGTGGAGCTGTAAGTCAAACTGAGAGGGTGAAAGGTGGGGAAGCACAGACGATCTTTTCCCGCTTCTTAGTTGGTATTAACTGGATCCTTCCACTCTTAACAGACTGTCACAGTCAAGGAAGATCAAGTCTTCTCCATGAACCCTCCCAAGTACGACAAGATCGAGGACATGGCCATGATGACCCACCTGCACGAGCCCGCTGTGCTGTACAACCTCAAAGAGCGCTACGCAGCCTGGATGATCTACGTGAGTGACCCCCTGTCGTATGTTATCAAATCCGTGTACTTTCTGCTGTTGAAACGCCTCATTATGTCAGCACTGTAAAATATGGTGTCTTTGAAGATGCATGTGCAGAGAGCTCTCTGGTTAACTGCGTTAGCTGGCTATCCAGAGCATTAGTGCAGCATGGGCCAGCAGAGGGAAACAGCCGATGAATGAAACCTTCTGAGGACCAGCACTTTCTTAGTTCCTCTCCCCTTGCTCACCCAGCATTATTTCTTAGCTGGAGTAATGAGGTGATTGCTAATTGAGCAACTTTGTCTTTGTCCACAGACTTACTCGGGCCTCTTCTGTGTCACCGTCAACCCCTACAAGTGGCTGCCGGTGTACAACCCTGAGGTGGTGGCGGCCTACCGAGGCAAAAAGCGACAGGAGGCCCCGCCCCACATCTTCTCCATCTCTGACAACGCCTACCAGTTCATGCTGACAGGTGAGTGTATCCATAATCACAGCCTCTACAAGTTCTAGAAAACACCTGAAGAGTCATAGCAGAGGCAACATGCGGCCAGCACCTTGAGAATGAAACGTTTTGCATACGTGTGATAATCGCAATGACAGAAGTGGAAAATTTGATTTAGACTATGATGCACCAATTCCAAAAGCATAGGGAAATTTGCTCATTTATCTATGCTAGAAATCTAAATTTGTTGATGCTAATTCCAGTTCAAAGTTAATCAAAGCTAGGTATCGACTCTGCGTCTTAATTACACCTACTGTATCATCTCATTAAAAAAAGTAAGCTTTGAAATTTCACAAGCACTAGGGGAAATGCAGCCTGAACATTTACAGCATGACAGGATTTTGAGCTATGAACCAGGTGAATGAAGGGGACATGAAACTGTGAAGCCACCCGCTTCTTGGCTGATTCTCATGGGTAAAAGAGCAAACTTGTGCATTCCATAATCCATAATCCTTCACGTGAGTGATAACCCTAGCATGACACAAGTGTGATGATTAGCACACCTTTTACACTTGGTTCTTAAGACTTGTGAAAAGAAGAGCACAAATTTGGTAGTGTCTGAGCTTTTGTTTATTTGCCGTTGTCTGTGGTTTCCCTTCACAGATCGTGAGAACCAGTCCATCCTGATTACGTATGTAGACACCGTATCTTTCTTTCTGCTGAATTTTGGTTGCTAGGGCCAGTGCCTCCTGTCTTATATTCCGATTTCTCATTTGGTCCTCATAGCGGAGAATCCGGGGCCGGGAAGACTGTGAACACGAAGCGTGTCATCCAGTACTTTGCGACAATTGCAGTCACTGGGGACAAGAAAAAGGAGGAGGCGCCTTCTGGCAAAATGCAGGTGGGCATGACCATCTGAGGGAGGATGGGGGAAACCAGGCTTTTCCAAGTGTGACAAAACCATAGCAACCAGACGCCCACAATGCTGGAGTTTAGAAAATAAACCTCGGAAGGGCTTTGAGAGGAGGAGATGAACAAGGTGATATGTTAGCAAGTTCTAGGCCTGAGTTCCCACAGCCATTTCTCAGAAGCGAAAGTGGGGCCCTGAGAGGCACCGAAATCAAGCCATGTCACAGGCATGTCCCACTTGCCCATGTGGGTTCCCTTCCTCTTTCTAAGGCCTTGCCTAGCTACAGGATGTGACCAAGGGAAAGAGAAGGACAGATAGGAATTTGTTTTAGTATGTACAACTCAGATAATCCAAGCTTTATCTTACTTCTTCATTTGTCTTAAGGGGACCCTTGAAGATCAAATCATCAGCGCCAACCCCCTGCTGGAGGCCTTTGGCAACGCCAAGACCGTGAGGAACGACAACTCCTCTCGCTTTGTAAGTCTCTAAAATCCTGCTCATGTGAGAACCAACTCCACACTTCCAAATACACTGTGTTAATATATTTTCCACTTATTTGGTCCATAGTTAATGAAATGGTTCCAGATTTTAATCAACCCTCCTTTGCCTTTTTAAGGGTAAATTCATCCGGATCCATTTCGGTGCCACAGGCAAACTGGCTTCTGCAGATATTGAAACCTGTGAGTTAATAAACACTGGTGACTGAGTATCTTTTCTTTGGGGGCACACATATTGGAAAAACCTTGCTCTTATTTCTGTTGTGTGAATTTCAAAGCTTAATTGTCTACCTTTGGCCTTTTCACTAAAAAATGTGCTTAATATGCCTTTCCAGATCTGCTAGAGAAGTCCCGAGTCACCTTCCAGCTCAAGGCTGAAAGAAGTTACCACATCTTCTATCAAATCATGTCCAATAAGAAACCAGAACTTATTGGTAAGGAGCACCTTGACTTGTTTCCACCAAGCAAGACAACATCCTGCCTATGCTGTCCCACTGAAATGTGGTAATGACCAAAGTAACTCTGCCTGCTCTTTCCCGTGTGTCCAGAGATGCTTCTGATCACCACCAACCCATACGACTTCACTTACGTCAGTCAAGGTGAAATCACGGTGCCCAGCATCGATGACCAGGAAGAGCTGATGGCCACAGATGTAAGTAATAGGGAAAAGCCGTGAGCTAGCAAGGTCCTTTTCAGCACACAACACTCTCCTCACATCAGAGTAGAATGGACTGGCACAGAGAGTGGACTAGACAATGCTATCTTTCAGGCTTTCTTACACTTGGGAAAAAAAAATCACAGAATATTGAAATGCCATCCTACACATGTGTTGACATTTCAAATATCTGCAATAAATGGTGGGTACCTGGCGTCTCTCACTGAGCTGGATCTTTTTTACTCTTTATGGTGTTGGTCACTTTTCCCTCAATACTTGCACCCCTATATGATTTCTTTTTTACTTTATGTCAGCCCCTGTACCCAGGAATCTTAGAAAAGCTATGATAGTTTCCCACTTTTTATAACAGAACATGAAATTTTCAAGTTCTTTATAGTTAGATATAAAGGAAAACTTTGTTTTGAATAAATATCTACAGTAATGGGATAGCCCTGCCCTTATTAATCATTAGGAAAAATGAATTGTCTACCTCCAAAACCACTCTTTTGGATATTCCATGAATTTTCATTCTTTCTGAAACTATGGACTCTTTCCTTCTCCACCTCTTTTCTTTAAAGATTATCATGTTTTGAGCTTGTTTTCTTTACACATAAATTTGATATATAAATACATAAATTTGAATTTCTGCATAATCTTTAATTATTCTTAACTTTAATATTTTCAACACTGATAACTCAATCCCACCAAGACAGAGTTGAAGGATGCTTAAAAAATACTTTTTTCTTAAAAAAGTGTTAATAACCTATGTGTATACCTTTATCTTATAGATACAGATTTTATTCACTGTAACATATTGTTATGCTCATATTCCAAAAACAACATGGAATCGAGACACATCCCATTGTCCAGTCTGGAAGGTTTTAAAAAAAATGTAGCAACCTCACTCGAGGACCTTATTAATATTGTAGTTCCAGGACGGGGTAGCCCCAGTGAGCTAGGACCAGAAGAAAGGAGGAAATCTTAGAAGAGACACACTTTCATGTGTCTACACTGATGCTTGGTCTCTTCCATAAGCCATGTCAATTTTTGGAATGGGTAACTAAGAAAGTAACCAAAATCCAATGAGAGGGTCAGAAAGCATTTCAACAAAATAGGAAATTTATCTTCATAAATGTCTCTTCCCTGAATGACTAGTGAATGGTCAATAAAGTTCATGTCCAGGCACCCCAAGGCCAGTCAAGCTGTGACCTGATATCAGAGAAACAGTGGGAGCCATTGCTGCTCTTATAAGTCTTTCCACTGGACTGTCCATGTCATCTGAGGTGGGAGGGTAATCTCAGGCTGTGCATTAAGTTAGGACAACATAGGAAGAGAAGAAATGATCTGGGAAACTAGAGACAAGAAAGTGTGTGGTTGACTCACGTGCTGTCCTTAGTGCCCATACTCCTCAAATGATGTTTCTGTGTGGATCAGAGGGGAAGAACCCGACTCCTAAGCCATCAAAACATTAGTCAGATATATGACAGAGTGTGGTTGGGAAACAGGGAGCCAGACCCCTACCGTCTGGAGTAAGCTGGCCACTGTGATAATTGTTGCTAATTCAATTCTTTCAACAGACTGCTGTGGACATCCTGGGATTCAGTGCAGATGAAAAGGTGGCCATTTACAAGCTCACAGGCGCTGTGATGCATTATGGGAATATGAAATTCAAGCAGAAGCAAAGGGAAGAGCAAGCTGAGCCGGATGGCACCGAAGGTAAGACTCCTGTTGTCACCTTCCACCTGAGGAAACTGTTGACATGAGCCTTTGCAGAGGTAGGGACCTATTTGCATTGTCTTTCTAATGAAAGAAAGAAGCTTCAGGGAAAGGAGATAACACGTTGATACATTGATATTTTACATAATTGAGCAAATTTATAGGAGCTTTATTATTTCTGCCCATTCCACTGTTCTGTTTTTCTCATGATGTGTGTGTGTGTGTGTGTGTGTGTGTGTGTGTGTGTGTGTGTGTGT
>CABHPP010060404.1:25608-43211 GCA_902168425.1 Peromyscus attwateri
TCTCTCTCTCTCTCTCTCTCTCTCTCTCTCTCTCTCTCTCTCTCTCTGGTTTTTCAATACAGGGTTTCTCTGTGTACCCCTGGCTGTCCTAGAACTCAGTCTGTAGACCAGGCTGGTATCTAACTCACAAAGATCTGCCTGCCTCTGCCTCCTGAATGTTGTGACTAAAGGCATGCGCCATCACTGCCCAGCCAATTCACATTTTCAACTCTTATAATTTTATGCTTTCTCAGTTTTTTAAAGACATATGGTATCACAATGTAACCCTTGTTGGCTTTGGAACTCACTATGTAAAATTAGGCCAATCTTGAACTGACAGAGGTTCTCCTCCTCAGTCTGTCTTCTGAGTGCTAAGATTAAAGGCGTGTATCATGGGCTTCTTTCTTCCTCATTTTTATTCCTATGTGATTTCATTGGCATGGAAGAAAGAGATGAAAGTACAGCTAGTCCTTTGAATAGTCAATTAATCCTGGCGTGGCTATGATGGTACATTGCATATGCCTCCTCCCTTGTGTGCTGTATAACAAGGCAGTGCAAAGTAAGATGCTTAAGGCTTGACAGTTAATTGTTGAATTCACCAATTCATTCCTTCTCATGATTACTACCAAGTAAATACCTAAGCTTCTATTGGACCTTGCCCTGGGAATGAGCTCTGAATTCCCCCTTAGTAATTAAGGGAATTAGTAATTAAGGAAATCAATCTAATTAGGTTAGAGTAACAGACGTATCATATTTAGATAGAAACCATTAAGCAGTTTAAACATTCAAAACTGTTGGGGTCTTGTGACTGGAGAGATGGCTCAGTGGTTAAGAGTGCTTGTTGCTTTATCATGAAGTCTGGAGTTTTGATTCCAGCACCCACATCAAGTGGCTCACAAACACCTGTAACCCCACCACCAAGGGATCCTACATCCTTTTCTGGACTTCACAGGCCTCCAAACATGTACAAGTATGTGCATATTCTCTCTCTCTCTCTCTCCTCTCTCTCTCTCTCTCACACACACACACTTGGATCTTGTCATGGTACCAAGAAAGAACCTAGAGCTGGGCGGTGGTGGCGCATGCCTTTAATCCCAGCACTCGGGAGGCAGAGGCAGGTGGATCTCTGTGAGTTTGAGGCCAGCTTGGGCTACAGAGTGAGTTCCAGGAAAGGTGCAAAGCTACACAGAGAAACCCTGTCACAAAAAAACCTAAAAAAAAAAAAAAAAAAAAAAAAAAAAGGAAAGAAAGAAAGAAAGAAAAAAAGAAAGAAAGAAAGAAAGGAAGGAAGGAAGAGTCTATATGAAATCTCCTGAAGCAATGATAAAGTAGAAATAAAATGCAATTGCCAGCTGGGAAAATTTGAAATACTCAGATCAAAATTCACAAAAATATGAAAAAAAGAACAGGAAAAAAAAAAACCTAGGATGTGCAACCTAAGAAAATATGTTATTTTGGTGATGTAATAGTTCCACTGCTTATCAAAACTATATAGTCCCTAGAAAAAGTATTTATTTCCTTCACTAATATTTCAACTTCTGGATTATCAAAATGACTTTTGAGCATAAATTTGTGAATTCGTATAATCACCAAGCTGAATTTGCTTTCAGTCTTTCATATCAAATTTGTCTCAGAAAAGTCAAACTGCTTCATGAGCAAAACCAATGGATTACCAATGCTTAACTCCATAGAGATGAGGGGGGTCGGAGAAGCAGGGCTGAAAGTACAAAGAGTTTCATGAGACAACAGGAGATGCACTTTCCTCTTGATGAAGTTTCATTTTTGGTCATTGGAATATAGTCTCTCCTTTTCACCTCTTTTCCATGTCTAGAGTTGTGGTAAAGGATGTTACACTGTGAGAAAGAAGTATTCAGAGCATATATGAGTATATATAGTCATAGGATAAAAATTGAGCTTTGAGATGGTAATTTTAGAATTTAATCTTACTCACTGAACACAACATTTGCCAGATGGTACAGATGAACTTTTAAACTAAATCTTTCAGCAACATACCCCCTATGCAGTCTTCAGATGATGACTGCCGTATTTTGTTAGAAGAGGGGAGTACTAAGGTAGGCTCGCATCTGTTTAATACATCCTTCCAAGTTCTTCTTTTGGAATGCCTTCTTTTCAGGTTTGTACTAATCACACAAACTACTTGGGCACAGTTTTCTAAAGGACTCATCACTATCTTCTCCCTTTTTAATACTTAGCCAATGGGCATCTTCTCCATCCTGGAAGAGGAGTGCATGTTCCCCAAGGCAACAGACACCTCCTTCAAGAACAAGCTATATGAACAGCATCTTGGAAAGTCCAACAACTTCCAGAAGCCCAAGCCTGCCAAAGGCAAGGCTGAAGCCCACTTCTCACTGGTGCACTATGCAGGCACTGTGGACTACAACATTATTGGCTGGCTGGACAAGAACAAGGACCCCCTGAATGAGACTGTGGTGGGGCTGTACCAGAAATCTGGCTTGAAGACTCTGGCTTTCCTATTTTCTGGAGGACAGGCTGCTGAAGCAGGTAATTTTTGATGGTATTAATTTGTTCTAAGAATCACACCATAGAAATATACCATCTGTCAGAGACAATACAGATCAGTGGTTCTCACCCCTTGGGTTGCAACCCCTTGGCGGGGGACTTAAATGAACATTTCACATGGGTCACTTAAGACCATCACAGAATACATATATTTACATTACAATTCATAAAAGTAGAAAATTTTCAGCTATGAAGTAGCAACGAAAATTGCTTTATGGTTGGGAGTCACCAAAACATGAGGAACTGTATTAAAGGGTCAAAGTATTAGGAAATTGAAAAGTACTGATATAAGTGTTGCAAAATCTACTGTGAGAGTTCAGGCTAATGTGAATGAAATGAAAGAAAATGTATTAACAACTGTGGTACACAAGCATCAGGAATCATTCAGTCCACAGCCTTGTTTATCAATGAGAAAGTAAATTTAGAAGGTTCAGTGATATGCTGATGATTGTACCAGCCACTTTTCCATATCAATAATACCGCTTCCATCAATGGTCTCGGAGATAAGAAAACCCTTCACCAGGGCCATAGCACTAGGGTAACTGAATGAGATTGTATTTCCTTCCTAACTATTTGAAGTCCAGATGTACAATTAACAGCATGGGGACATAGGAAAATAGATATTACGAGTCCTTGCTGATGAGCCAAGCTCAACTACTTAGAAGCAAGCATGCAACTCTGCCTGTTCTAGGGGATGTGTGCACTGGCAGGACCTTACTCCTCTGTCTTCTGGGTGGAACCTGCAGGAAGCAGACACTGCTGATCTGGATGGAGTCAGGGAGTCCTATCACGCACCCATGTCTTCCAACTTCTGCATACTTCTTTGCTCTTCCCTGGCTATCTATAACCATTCAGTGACTACTGTATCTTCATCTAGAATTGAGATAGATGAGCTATGGAAGGAAGAAAGGGAAGGAGTGCCACAGGCTCTTGAGGAAACGTGGCCATCCTGATGCTGGTGCACACAAGAAGACTCAAAGGCTGCAGCTAGTAATCTCCTCTCCCTCTCTCCTTTCTGTTTTTCAGAGGGTGGCGGTGGTGGAAAGAAAGGTGGCAAGAAGAAGGGTTCATCTTTCCAGACGGTGTCAGCTCTCTTCAGGGTACAGTATATATAATCCTACACTTAGAGGATAATTAAACTGTCCTTAATGAGAGGTTTTAAAGGATGCTTATGGTAAACGTGAAAAAAGTAGTGTATTTTTTTTTAATCTGAAAAATACTTCAGGAAATTTTTAACAAAAAGAAGGCATACTACATCTCTTTTACAGCAAAGCCTAGTATTATAAATGAGGTATTTCCCCAAGCTTCAAATACAAGAGATCTGGTAGAAGAGAGATTTTTACATAAAATCAAGCCCTCTTTAAAAAGCGCCCACCGTGTTCAATTACATCAATTCCATATGATCAAAGTCTCAAGACAAAACTTTTCTGATTGGCACGGTTTGAGAAAAACAAACTGAAATGGACTACTTTTGTATGATCAGGAATGTTCTAGAAATCCACCTTCCAGACCTAGGATTTCTCTTGGTCATCATGGTTTGAGACAGCTCCTTAGAATGTGAGAGAGGAAAGATACAGACACACATTATTCTAAATCTCTCCATATGGTTTTATAGGAGAATTTAAATAAACTGATGACCAACTTGAAGAGCACTCACCCCCACTTTGTCCGCTGCCTCATTCCCAATGAAACTAAGACTCCTGGTAAGACACTTCTCATACGCAGAGCAACCTCAGTGTGGCTTCTCTTTAGATGTCTGTAAGATGTGTTCCCCTTTCCAGGTGCCATGGAGCATGAACTGGTCCTGCACCAGCTGAGGTGTAACGGGGTGCTGGAAGGCATCCGCATCTGCCGGAAGGGGTTCCCCAGCAGGATCCTCTATGCAGACTTCAAGCAGAGGTTGGTCTCACATCTTCCAATGTTTTCTATAGAGCAGTGTTAAATTTTAATTGCCATTTGGTTTGCCATTGTTTGATTGATTCTTTTTTTTTTTCCAGTAGTAGCTACTACTGTTCTAACTTTTATTTCTCGGTGAATAAAAGAATTATGTTTTAAATATGCTTTTCATTTCGACAGATACAAAGTTCTGAATGCAAGTGCTATCCCAGAAGGTCAATTCATTGACAGCAAGAAGGCCTCTGAGAAGCTCCTGGGTTCTATTGACATCGACCACACCCAGTACAAATTTGGTCACACTAAGGTACCACCAGGTCCAAATTGCTGCCATAAATTTAGCGCTTTTAGAGTTTCTACTTGAGTGGAAATAACAAATCTCACTGTCCTCTGCCAAGGTTTTCTTTAAAGCTGGCCTGTTGGGAACTCTAGAGGAGATGCGAGATGACAAGTTGGCTCAGCTCATCACCCGCACTCAAGCCATGTGCAGAGGGTATTTGATGAGGGTGGAGTTCAAGAAGATGATGGAGAGGAGGTGAGGAGCAAAGCGTGTTTGCCGTTTCCACCACTGTCGTCACTGAACTCAGTGCAATTGTGATGGTCACTTTACACACTTTACAAATTTTACACATTTGTATCTATTTCTCTCCTTCCACAGAGAGTCCATCTTCTGCATCCAGTACAACGTCCGCGCCTTCATGAATGTGAAACACTGGCCCTGGATGAAGCTGTACTTCAAGATCAAGCCTCTCCTGAAGAGTGCAGAGACAGAGAAGGAGATGGCCAACATGAAGGAAGATTTTGAGAAGGCCAAGGAGGATCTGGCTAAGTCAGAGGCAAAAAGGAAAGAGCTAGAAGAAAAGATGGTAGCTCTGATGCAAGAAAAAAATGACCTGCAGCTCCAGGTTCAAGCGGTGAGTGCCACGCATTGCACAGAGCCCTTTTATATTACCTAATCAGGATGTGACTGGAATTCCAGGCTTCAGAGTAAACGATTTATATGCAGGAATCTGCTGTCGTTTCCTGCCTTTCAAAAAAACTAAGATTCAGACCCAAAGAAACAACAGCTGCAAAGCCACACCCATGATGCTTATGTTCATTTGTATATACTACACACAGACACATCCATGTTGCTCATGTTTATATGTGCATCCTATACACACACACACACACACACACACACACACACACACACACACTATGCTTATGTTCATATGTGTATCCTACGCACACATTCGTGATGCTTATGTTCATATGTGCTTTCTACACAGTCTGGTCACTAGTGAATAAAGTCATGAAAATATCTCTAGGTATTTTTCTTTCTGTATAGAGCACCCTCTTATATTAGAATATTCTCTTTCTTAAATATTGTTGAAATTTAACTAGAAAGTACATTGTTTTTATCAGAGCAGAAAAAAAGGCTAATTTAAGCCCTTAATTGAATGTGGGAAAAAAAAACTGAACCCAAGAATTAGTAAATTACTTTTCCAAGGGACTGAGGGCTAGTAGATCATATATTTTTGCAACAAAGCTATCTTTTCCTGATTTCATCTTCCACACATGGGTATTTAGAGGGAATGTGTTACTCTACTTGATCAAAGGATAAAGATATTTGCATTTTGTCCATTTAATTCTTTAAAAGTTGGCAATTTAATGGCCTATCCATTGACCAACTGGGAGTCATCCATTCCCAACTTTTAACACATGAGTGTGTGTTTGCAGATAGAGCCCATACAAATGAAAATGCACTATTGCTCCCCTTAGGAAGCAGATGGCTTGGCTGATGCTGAGGAAAGGTGTGACCAGCTGATCAAAACGAAAATCCAACTTGAAGCCAAAATCAAAGAGCTAACTGAGAGAGCTGAGGATGAGGAGGAGATCAATGCTGAGCTGACGGCCAAGAAGAGGAAGTTGGAGGATGAGTGCTCAGAGCTGAAGAAAGACATCGACGACCTTGAGCTGACCCTGGCCAAGGTTGAGAAGGAGAAGCATGCCACAGAGAACAAGGTACAAATTATTATTCACTTTAAAGCATTTACAAGTGTTCATTTAGTGCTGAGCCTTAAATGTTAAAAATTACTGAACGTGAAAGAAAAAAGTCACAACCACGCCATCATTTTGCTTTCACCTTAATTTCCCATTGTATTCAGCCACATGGCCTACATTGGTTTCTGACTGCTGTCAGGATGATGTTGTCCTAAGACGTTGCATTATCACGCATTTTTGTCAAGATGACATGTTTTCATCAGCCTTCCTACCATCTGTTCAAATCTAAAGGTGAAAAACCTCACAGAGGAGATGGCAGGCCTGGATGAAAATATCGCCAAGCTGACCAAGGAGAAGAAGGCCCTCCAAGAGGCCCACCAGCAGACCCTGGATGACCTGCAGGCAGAGGAGGACAAAGTCAACACCCTGACCAAAGCTAAAACCAAGCTTGAACAGCAAGTGGATGATGTGAGTATGAAAAATACCTTCTTCCTTAGAAGGAATGAAATAAACAATGGTGAAATGAGGCCATCAGTGTTGTCCATGAGCCTCGAAAGTCAGGCTTTGAGTCTTCATGCTATTTGTTCTCTTACAAGTTTTTTTCTTGAGTTTCTGGCTAACAACATATGGTTCAACGCTTGAGAACCTAAACAAAATCCATTATAATTTAGCTTGAAGGATCACTGGAACAGGAAAAGAAGCTTCGGATGGACTTAGAAAGAGCCAAGAGGAAACTGGAGGGGGACCTCAAATTGGCCCAAGAATCCACAATGGACATAGAAAATGACAAACAGCAACTTGATGAGAAGCTCAAAAAGTAAGTGTGATGGAATCCAGCTCTGGCTTCTCACTGTGTCAGCGCAGATGAAGCACGTGTTTAAACGTTTCCCAATTATTGCCTCATAACACTTGGGGTAAAATAAACAATGACAACTTTGGTTTTTTTTTAATTTAATTAGAATGGCACATTGTGGCTTGTAAAACATGTGCTGCTCTCTTTTTTAAGGCCATCAGTATGAAAAAGTTCAATTATACATAGATGGGGCTGTGGGAAGAATTGACCATAAGCTAATGTGTTGCTGTTAAACTAGGAAAGAGTTTGAAATGAGCAATCTGCAGAGCAAGATTGAAGATGAGCAGGCCCTTGGCATGCAGCTGCAGAAGAAAATCAAGGAGTTGCAAGTAAGTAAATGGCTTCCATCAGTTTAACTCATCAGGAAAAAAAAAAGGACTGACCCAAGAAGCTGAGTCTGTACTTTCCACCACCCCCAGGCCCGCATTGAGGAGCTGGAGGAGGAAATCGAGGCAGAGAGGGCCTCCAGAGCCAAAGCAGAGAAGCAGCGCTCTGACCTCTCCCGGGAACTGGAGGAGATCAGTGAGAGGCTGGAAGAAGCCGGTGGGGCCACTTCAGCTCAGATCGAGATGAACAAGAAGAGAGAGGCTGAGTTCCAGAAGATGCGCAGGGACCTGGAGGAGGCCACCCTGCAGCATGAAGCCACAGCAGCTGCTCTTCGGAAGAAGCATGCTGACAGTGTGGCTGAACTTGGGGAGCAGATTGACAACCTGCAGCGTGTCAAGCAGAAGCTGGAGAAGGAGAAGAGCGAGCTGAAGATGGAGATCGATGACCTCGCTAGTAACATGGAGACTGTCTCCAAAGCCAAGGTCTTTCCTAACTTCTTATCTTTATCTGAAATACTTGAAAGTGACTACATAATGTATGTGACTCTAGCTAGTCACACTGCATGCCATCTGAGATTTTCTGATTGACATCACTGTATTGAATAGAACCCTTCAAGTTTACACATCTTATTTTTTAAAATCACCTTAAACTTCGTTGCTATGGCCACCACAGTAGTAATGCAATGACAAGGAAGAGTCCCCTCTCCATGATGTGGGCCATAAATGATGCTCATGTTTCCCCAAAGAGAGGAATTCCATATTCATTCAATCAGTCCCCTATGTTCCTCCACTGCTTCCCAAGCACCGTGCGAGGCTTTGACAGTACCATAAATAATACTCTGTGCCTGTCATACATAGTTACAGATCTTTAAATCTCAGCCTTCTGAGTAGAAATGGGTTATCTTGTCTTATTTTCTACTTCCCACCTCAGGGGAACCTTGAGAAGATGTGCCGCACCCTGGAGGATCAGCTGAGCGAAGTGAAGACGAAGGAAGAGGAACAGCAGCGCCTGATCAATGAGCTGTCGACCCAGAAGGCACGCCTGCACACAGAGTCAGGTCAGTCCGTGAGCATCACTACCTTTGGAACAGCAAAGCATGGAAGGTCGGGACCATTTGTGAAACATGGGTCACACCTTGTCCAGCGTGTGCACATTTGTGATTTCTTACTCCTTCACCTTTAGAGTATAAGATCGTTACAAAGCAATGGCTCTAAGGTATACCTGAGGGCAAGGGGAGATTAATCTCTTGGGTTTAGACGAGTTTTGTTACCTCAATCCTAAAATACCAAAGAAAGCAGTGTGCTAACTCTCTGGAGACATCGTTTGCGTTATATGAAATCGGAGGGTCCAATGCTATTCCACTTCACTCTTTACGGAGACAAAAGAATCCAATCATTCATGTTTTCTCTCTCAGGTGAGTTTTCCCGACAGCTGGATGAGAAAGATGCTATGGTGTCTCAGCTCTCCCGAGGCAAACAAGCATTTACACAACAGATTGAGGAACTAAAGAGGCAGCTAGAAGAGGAGTCAAAGGTGAGAATCCTCAGCTGATACTTTCATTTATGAAACTGCGCAACCTGACACACTGCTGAACTCCACAAAGAGACTATCAGTGATCAGAACACAAATTCACATCATATAATTTTGGGTTATTTAGGCCAAGAATGCACTGGCTCACGCCCTGCAGTCAGCCCGCCATGACTGTGACCTGCTGCGGGAACAGTATGAGGAGGAGCAGGAAGCTAAGGCCGAGCTGCAGAGGGCCATGTCCAAGGCCAACAGTGAGGTGGCCCAGTGGAGGACCAAATATGAGACGGACGCCATCCAGCGCACGGAGGAGCTGGAGGAGGCCAAGTATGGGTTTCAATGAGTTAAACAGAAAGAAACCAAAAAGAAGGGAAACTAGGAAAGAATATTCATGCCACGATGAATCATCAAATAATTTCACAACTTCCATATCTATACAGTTAAGAGGACCATCTGAACAATGTCTAGGATCCCGTTCAATTGTAACATTATTGAGGAAATGTATCCTCTACTGAGTTGTCTGGATTAACTCAGCTTCAGAGTCCTCCCCTTTTCTCCTTCTTTCTGGTTTTGTAGATATGTTTGATAACACTTGAAATGAAGAAGAACTCACCAGGGAAATCAGAACTCAGAAAGAGATAAAATGGGCTCTAAGAAGCAATTCTGGGAAAACCTATGGGCATACAGAAATAAAAGGTCTCAGGGGAAAATAGACTTTCCTAATCAGCAGCTAGGCAGAGTCCATTGCGGTAATTGATTCTTCTCTTGGTCACTCACACTGACCAACTCCTCAGGAAGAAGCTGGCTCAGCGTCTGCAGGATGCAGAGGAACACGTAGAAGCTGTGAATTCCAAATGTGCTTCTCTTGAGAAGACGAAGCAGCGGCTCCAGAATGAAGTGGAGGACCTCATGATTGATGTGGAGAGGTCTAACGCTGCCTGCGCGGCACTTGATAAGAAGCAAAGGAACTTTGACAAGGTAGTCCACGTGATCCATGAAGTGTCCCTTGGGAGAAAGAGGTATTATACCCGGGTTCAGAGTTTAACTAATGATGTCCTCCCAGGTTCTAGCAGAATGGAAACAGAAATATGAGGAAACTCAGGCTGAGCTTGAAGCCTCCCAGAAGGAGTCCCGTTCTCTCAGCACTGAGCTATTTAAGGTCAAGAACGCCTACGAGGAGTCTCTGGATCAACTCGAGACTCTGAAGAGAGAAAACAAAAATCTGCAGCGTGAGTCCCAACTTTTCCAATCCTACTCAGCCCTGGCTGGACCCTCCCATGTTGCCACTGTTCCAACCACTTCCTCTCTTCTCTTCTTCCACAGAGGAGATTTCTGACCTGACTGAGCAGATTGCAGAGGGAGGAAAGCATATCCATGAACTGGAGAAAATAAAGAAACAAATTGATCAGGAAAAGAGTGAATTACAGGCATCCCTAGAGGAAGCAGAGGTACACCCATTGTTTGCGCAGCTGTCCATTATAAACAAACTGAAAAGAGAATAGCAACTGAGGCCTACCAAGCTTTAGGGGGGCAATGCATGCCATCAAGGAAAAACCTGACACATATGTCTTGCAAATGCAGAATCAATGATCTAAGCTGAGATGTGTGAAAGTTTGGGGAGGAGGGCTAAATGCCTCCTTGAGAAATCGCCATAGTGAGGTCACCAAAATGTCGCTTTTATTATTAAGGCATCTCTTGAACATGAAGAGGGCAAAATTCTACGCATCCAGCTTGAGTTGAATCAGGTGAAATCTGAGATTGACCGCAAAATTGCTGAAAAAGATGAAGAAATAGATCAGCTGAAGAGAAACCACCTCAGAGTCGTGGAATCCATGCAGAGCACACTGGACGCGGAGATCAGGAGCAGGAATGATGCCCTGAGGATCAAGAAGAAGATGGAGGGAGACCTCAATGAGATGGAAATCCAGTTGAACCATGCCAACCGCCAGGCTGCGGAGGCGATCAGGAACCTCCGGAACACACAAGGAATGCTGAAGGTACCTTGGGGTGAACACACACTGTGCCAACAGGCCACGTGTTACTGTAGAGCTAAGTCTTAAAATTTTAGGAAAATTACAGGTCGTAAATCCTCAAAGGATGTGGTAGCAAGATTTTTTTTTCCTAAATATATCTTGAAAGGGAGCTAAGTTTCATCTGAAAGGTCCAAGAGAGAATTTGCTTTGTCATCTCAGACAAAATGAGTGGTTAATATGTGGAGAGAGAGTGATGAAAGAGTTGAGCCTTCCAAGTGCGAAGACTGTAGGCGTGACCCACCAAATCCAGATCCTGGATTTCCCTTCCTAAATATGTAAAATAACGTAATCAGGTTAGCTGATTTTTAAGGATTCCTGACACAGAGTTTCATAGATTTATCCATGATTGTTTTTATGATTTGGGATCTGAAATTAAACACTATGTGCTTTTACATTGACGGATTGCACCAGGGTTCCAGGACTACGTCCTTACCGGCACTTGTAGATGCTCCTATTTAATCAGACTGAGTTCGTAAGATTCAGGTGTGAGCCTGATGGTAAATCTGAATCCACGTTCACTGGGACACAAATAAGAGTTTCTCTGATTTCTTGCAGGACACTCAGCTGCACCTGGATGATGCTCTCCGAGGCCAGGATGACCTTAAAGAGCAGCTGGCCATGGTGGAGCGCAGAGCGAACCTGATGCAGGCTGAGATCGAGGAGCTGCGGGCATCCCTGGAACAGACAGAGAGGAGCAGGAGAGTGGCAGAGCAAGAGCTGCTGGATGCCAGTGAGCGTGTGCAGCTCCTGCACACTCAGGTGAGGGTCAGGACCAGGCTTATCAAAGGCACTCCCTGAAGCTAAGAGCAGCCTGAGGGGATGTTCACAAGATGTACACATAATGTTGGCAGGGAAACTTTCGTAGGGTTTTGGGAAATGCACAGAAGGATCTAAGTATCTACCAAGACATAGACAGTTTACAAGTCCACTTATGGGCTGGTGCAGTTGTGGACTAGAGAGGATCTGGAGTTTAAAACTCCAGCACAAAAGCACAGAAGACCACCTATGAGGAGATATGTATACAACACTGGTGGCCATCTTGTCTCTTGAAACTCTACACAGCAAATAAATAGGCAAAAAAAAATGTAAAAATAACAAGCCATCATGATATTTATTATCATGTGGGAACCTAAAATTAACCTCATGGGATATATAAAGAGTTCTTGGGTTCAAATCCATGAAGCCATCATTAGTGCTAGTTAGCACTTGTGTTCTACCCTGCATTTGTCAAGTAAATGGTGGTATGTCCTTGCAATGATCATATGAAACATTCACTGCCTCAGAAAAACAGTCACAAAACAGTAAAAGAATAAAGCAAATTAAGGTGAGGGATCCCCTAGTAAAAAAGTATACAATAAACATTCAAAAGGATAAGCAAAAGTATTACTAATGGTTGTCTCTGGTTACTGAGCATGTATTATTTTTTTGTCTTATGTTAATTTGCATGCCCTCTGCTTTTTAAATAATAAACCTATGTAACATAATATTTTGTACATTATAATATATAAAATCAGCAATTATAGAAATGTTCAAATCAATATTGTAATTTTTAAATCAAATTTATTAATATATAACAATTTCCTTATTAATTATGAATATCTAGAATTGATTGACTATTTCAAATACTGTTAACTTTCCAAAAACATGGGGATTCATTCTTGGTCAATCGTTTGTACTAATAAAGACACTATTTATGAACTTATAACATAGAGCCAACCAATATGGATGAACAGCTAAAATTAATGAGCTATTTTTCATCACAGCATTCTAAAGCTGGATGGTTTTACTTTGTGTTTACAAGCATCCACGGATAACAAGTAAATACCTTTGGCACTAGAGATTAAATTTTACATCGAATCATTTATGTTTTATGACCACGGATATAGGTAGAAAAAGCCACAAGCTTGGAAATAACTTCTGATTTTATTTTTATTCTGAACATTTTTAATTATCAACAATTTAGGACTTAGTAGACTAGTTATAAATGTAATTAAATGTAGTTTTCTTATTTTTTTTTAAATTTGCAACAGAACACCAGCCTCATCAACACCAAGAAGAAGCTGGAGACAGACATTTCCCAGATCCAGGGAGAGATGGAGGACATCGTCCAGGAAGCCCGCAATGCAGAAGAGAAGGCCAAGAAAGCCATCACTGATGTGAGCAGAGGGCAAGATGGAGATGGCAAATCTGGATCCTGCCGGGCCTTGCCAGCCCTTAACCAACTCTGTCTTATCACTCACCAGGCTGCCATGATGGCAGAGGAGCTGAAGAAGGAGCAGGACACCAGCGCCCACCTGGAGCGGATGAAGAAGAACATGGAGCAGACGGTGAAGGACCTGCAGCACCGTCTAGATGAGGCTGAGCAGCTGGCGCTGAAGGGCGGCAAGAAGCAGATCCAGAAACTGGAGGCCAGGGTGGGTGTCCCCGTGTTCCTTCAGCTCCCGGTCTGCGTGTGCGAACAGTCGCAGGCAAACTGTTAACCGTGCTTTTCTCTTCCAGGTGAGGGAGCTCGAAAATGAGGTTGAAAATGAACAGAAGCGCAACATTGAAGCAGTCAAGGGTCTTCGCAAGCACGAGAGGAGAGTGAAGGAACTCACTTACCAGGTGACTGGCCTGCCCTTCTCCACCAGGCCTACAACCTTTGAGAAAATAGAGTAGGGTAGTGTCAGCTAACGACACCCTCCGCTTGCTGCGTCTTTCAGACCGAGGAGGACCGCAAGAACGTGCTCAGGCTGCAGGACTTGGTGGACAAACTGCAGACTAAAGTGAAAGCCTACAAGAGACAAGCTGAGGAGGCCGTGAGTATCTCCTCAGAAAAAGGATGCTCCAGGACCATGTCTGGTTCTGTGAAGCACCGAAGTCCCTCACATCCAAGGGGCTTTCTGCTAAGGCAATGATCAAACCAGGAGCCCAAACTTAGGTGGGAAAATGAGTATTTATTTGGAAAACTAAAATTTTGCTAAAAAGTATTAGAGCTTTAGACATTCTAGTTGATTTCTCGGAGACTGCATCAAGTAACGTTTCAAATGAGTTAATACAGAAATGCTTCTCCACTGTATTACACTTATTATCTAGAACATTCCAAATTCCCAGCATTCATAGGGACTATGCAAATAAGGGTCTGAACTCTTCCTTAAGACTCTCTGTCCCCAATATCACTACTGTGTCTTCTCTTTAAAGTTTGTTTTGCAGAAATTAACTCAGATCCCTGCTTCTTTGGCCTCTGTGTAGTCACTATAGCATCCTCAGTTTGCAGGGAAAAGAGTCAAGTGAAAGAGACTAGGAGAGGGTATGCAAGGACACTCATTCATGTAGTCAGATCCGTGGGATGTTCTGCCCCTAAATAAGAATGTCACCAATTGACAGGACCCTTCACTTTCTCATTCATGAAGCAAATCCTGTAGCTTCTTTTCGCAACAAAGGCAATTAGCAAGCAGAAAATGTCAAATCTTGTTCTCTCCAATGCGTTCCCGTTCACAGGAGGAACAATCCAATGTCAACCTGGCCAAGTTCCGCAAGATCCAGCATGAGCTGGAGGAAGCCGAGGAGCGGGCTGACATCGCTGAGTCCCAGGTCAACAAGCTGCGGGTGAAGAGCCGGGAGGTTCACACCAAAGTCATCAGTGAAGAATAATTCATTCTTCTGCTGAAAGGTGACAGAAGAAATCACAAAATGTGACATTCTTTGTCACTATCCTGTATATCAACTAAATAAAATCTGCAGATAATTTTGCAATCTAAAAGCTCATTTGTCTTTTAATTAGAAGATTCATGATGCTTTGGGGACCAATTTATTTCTTAAACATTAGTTGAGTACCTACAATGTGCAGGGACATGACTAGCACTCAACCAACTTTACTGAGCACTGAGTACATGTCTGGTACTAAAATGGTCACCAAGGAAATGTTATCCCTGTCCTTGAGGAACTCAGTTGAGGGGGTGGGGGACAAAGACTTCAGATAGATGTGGAAGGGTGTACATACTCTGACCGAAGACTAAAGATAATGCATGGCAAGGATATAAAGTGATACCTATGGGTCCAGAGAGACTTCTCAAAGGAGACTGTGAGCTCCTACCTCAGAGACAAGCAGCCAGTTATCAGGTAATAGGGGAAAAGGAGATGGCCACTGTGAGAGAAAGCAAGAATGAGATTCGTCATTTTACCACAGACATCATGAGCAAAAGGCAGCAGATGAAACCAGACATAAGAAGGGAGAGCCTGACAGTGAAGGGTATGGTCCCTCACATAGCACTGAAGGATTAGGGCATGCATCAACCTGCTCTGATTTCACAAGGAAGACAGTTGGTCAATTCTGGTAAGGGTGCAGGGGGAGGAATGAGTAGGCTAGGAAAGATGGGAGCCTGTGAAAGCTGTTCAGGAGGCATGGTCCTGATTCAAGGCAGTGGTGGTGGGATGAACAAGAAAGCAGAGGGAATGCAGGGTTCTCATGCTGTCATAGATGAAGTAGGGAAGCATGAAAGAGGTCAGTTGCATGATGTTCAAACATTAGGTTACTTTTTGGTTATCCATTTTCTTTCATTTCAGGAGAAATCCTTTTCCTTGGAACCCCTTCCCCTTCCAAGAAGAACAGCTAGAACACTTAGAAGAATTCTTGTGACCTTTCTACAGAACTTGACTTTCCTTAACAGCTTACACATTTTAAGGAGGAAGGAGAAAGGGAATTCATTTTATAATGTCAAAAAAAAAAGAGAACATTTTATCACAGCTGTTGTTTGAGTGATTTTTTCATTAATACTTTCTTGTAACTTCAAATTTTGATTTTATTGGGTGGATGTTGAAAACATGAGGTAGTAAAGGGTCAATTTCTCTTTTTCCTAGTGGCAGATATCCCTTTTTAATGAGGAGGCTACTTTGAGAAACTGTCTTCCCTTGCCTGAGAAACCTAATTAGTAATGAGGAGCTTGCTTCAGCAGCAGAGAATTTTAAAAGGCTAGAAAATAATTATGAGGAATATCTCACCTCAGCCGTGATGAAGACTAATGAAGTATCCTGCATAGAGGAGGCATTTATTATCAAATTTTAATTAAGCTCTATAGAGTTAACCTATTGACCCCCACAGCACTAGGCAACTGCCATATTATTCTGTCTCCTGACTATGTAAGTGATAGCTTAAGTAGAGTTAAGAGTGGGTTCTGTTATATGCAGGTCAATTTTTCTGCCTCATCCTAAAAGCAGGAAGATTAGAGATCACAGCTATTCTGGTTAACATTCTTCCTCATTTTCCTCACGGATTAGGTGGGTTTCAGCCTCCATTCTGTATCTACTAGAATAAAGCCACACCTTATCATCTCAGACTGCTCACATGATACTCTTCACCTTTTCTTTCATTGCTCTGGGGCATTATGCACTATCTACACCTTCCTGAACCAAGACAGGATGCAGGCAAAGAGCAGGCTGCATTGAAATTTCAATGTATACAAATGTTCTCATTACAATTGACACTTCATCTGAAGTGGCTGGCTAACCAACTAAGAAGATCCTGGGACTGGAGAGATGCTCAGAGCATGCACTGCTCTTGCAGAGGACCTGAATTCAGTTCCCTGCACTCATGTCAGGCAGCTCACAATGGCCTGCAACTCCAGAAGAATTTGGTGCCTCTACCTTGACTTCCATACTTCTTATCTCCTTGATTTGCTTTATTTCTGTCATGCTACAAGATCAATTACTCATCTGTCTCCTGCTAAAATATAAGCTCTGCAATGACAGATAATGCATTGGCTTATTGTTGAGTATGTGGTAAGTCAGGCATTGTCTGGCCCATAATAAATGTTTAAGAAATGCTTAGAGAAGGAATGAAATAGTTTAGTAAGAATTTTCTCTGTAGACTGTGCAGTGCTATATTATACATGTACCAACTACAAATGAACCCAAAAGCAGTGGACATTTTAACTCTCTCTCTCATACATTTAGTAAGGAAAACTTTCCCTTCTGAGGAGATGGAATAGTTTGTTTCTTTACCTTTTTTCCCAATAAGTACAACTAACACCCCCAGATACTTCACTTCACACTAACATAGGAGACTCTGCCAGACAGAGTAAAGATGGAGTATGAGTCCTTAGGCTCTCGGATTGGCACACTGGTGAGGTCTGCGGCTTTTCTGCATTTCATCAGAAATCTAGATAGAGAACAAAGAAATGGGCAGCCTATCAAAGCAAAAAACCTTTTTAGCCAAGAACTGTTCTACACAAACCAAATGAAACAAAAGCACGCTTCCACCCATTCCCAGCAAAAGTTCGATGCAAAGCCTGTATTTCACCTTTTTGGGATTGGAACAAGGTACTTCTATACCAGTGGAGTGCTGTCAAAGGGGGCCAACGGGGAAGATGGGATTCATCCCGGCTGGTTAGCAACAGGTCACGTGACATCACTAGCAACAACACTGTAACTCTTCCTGCCCACCACCTGAGAACAACAAGCTTCTGACCTCCTGCTGGAGTACTATC
>CABHPP010060409.1:0-33882 GCA_902168425.1 Peromyscus attwateri
ATATATATATATATACATAATATATATAAATAATATAAAATTTTAATTTTATTGGCAGATGAGGCTATACTTCCACTTAGCTGATGAGTGAAGGAAAAGAAGATTTTCTTGAAGTTATATTTCAAACTCAGTTTCTGAGTTTGACACTGACAGTGCAAGTTGTAAATCCAGAGACTTGTTAGAAGAAAAACTAAATTCAGCTCAAGGATGTATTCATAGGAACAAGAATTAGCATTTGGTTTAGGAGTGTGCTGTGACTAAAAACTGGCATGTGTTGTCTCTGAAAGACTTTACACACATCAGAAAGTGGAGAAAGAAGGAAAATTTTGGCTCCTTGTCTACTTCTAAAAGCCAGAGATGGCATATTCCAGAAGACTGAGAGTCTCTATCTTGTGTATCAGGAGAGTAGACAACTGCTAGTAGCATCCCTATTTCTATAATCATCATTGATTCACATTTCTTGTCAAAATATTTTTAAAAGCCTAAACATTTTTTTAAGTATCTTGAGAGGTGTAAAATGTATAAGTTTGAAAGACATCAAAAGATAGCTTTGTGTTGGTAATACAAGTTAGGTAATACAAGTTAGAAACTGAATTAGGTATATTTTGGACTCACCAAGATAGGATAAATAATAGAGTTTTTGTTTGAATTAGTCAAATGTTAATGTACTGGACATTGTTAATGCAATTCTTGACTGCATATATTGTATATACTTATTATATTTAGTTTTTCTTATATTAGTTATAACCTTTTATTACTTAGACAAAAAGGGGAAATGTGGTGATATATTGTGTACTCCAATATATTGTGTACCCTAATAAACTTACCTGGGGATCAGAGGACAGAGCTAGCTACTAGATCAGACATAGAGGCAAGACAGTGGTGGCATGCACCCTTAATCCTGTCACTAAGGAGGGAGAGTTCCATCTGGATCTCTGTGAGTTCAAGACAACACTGAAAACAGAGCCATGTATGGTGGCACATGCCTTTAATCCCAGCACTTGAGATCTCAAACCTTTTCTATCAAGTACTTGGGAAACACACATGCCTTTAATCTCAGTACTGGGAAGGAAGGAAGATTGTAGGGCACAGAAAGGTATAAAAGATGTGAGTAAACAGGAAGTCTTGCTCTTGGGCTGAGGATTTCCTAGCTGTAAGAACTTGTGGCTAGCTTGTTCTATTCCTCTAATCTTTCAGCTTTCACCCCAATATCTGGCTCTGGGTTTTTTTTTATTAATAAGAGTGTTTAGCAATTTGTGTTACAATCTTACTTTTCATATAAAAAAATCCACTTCTCTCCTAATGCCATTATTTTTGTGGTATAACAATATAAAGAAGTATTCCCTTAAACACACCCAGAAAAGTTTCATTTTTAGCAGTACAAAAAATATCACCATCTTCTCTGGACCAAATTGCCCCTTTCTATTATTGATGCCATAGAATTTTATCAGGGCACTTGGTTTCTTCCCAGCATGGACAAGTACTCCATGGGCAGAGAATTCAAGGACCTTGGGCATGGTGTATCAACTTAGAGGACTAGGCAACACCCACTGTAATTCCTGTCCTTCAATAAAATGCTCTAAAGTTTTCACTGTGATGTTAACAAGGCCTAGAGCTCATTTGTTCAACACAGTACCCAAAATCTACCATGTTTATTGTGCATTTGAAAGAGCAAAGAAAGTAGAATTCTTGCTAATACTCAGTTATGTACATTGAAACAGATGCAGAAAAACCCAAAGACACCAAAAGGATGCTGAAAATTTTGGATCTATTAATTACCTTGATTATACTGATAGCCTTATTGGTGTGTGTACATGTCCAAACATAAAATTGTGCACATTAAATATGCATAGATTTGTGGAACAACCATGTCCTAATAAATTGTCAGTTATTCAGTAACTGAGAACACAGATGTTGTCTCTCAAAGGGACAATGATAACATATTGTAGGAAAAGTATTGTTTGTCTATAGATCAGTCCATGTATAATCAACCACAGAGCTTTATGGTGCCATCATTTCTGGAAACATGATTCTCTACCCTGTTAATTTTGCCTACAAAAAACTATATCACGCTAAATTAGAAATCACATCATCATCTGTATTTACAGAACTATCTTTACCAACAACAACAAGAAAAGAGGACCAGGTATGGAGGAACTATGTTCAGTTACAAAATTTAACATCACATAAGGGTAATCAGGGAATGATGTAAATAAAGCTTCTAACTCTGGGTTTGAATGTGGAAATTTTGAGTACAATTTCTCTGCATCTCAGAACTTGAACAAAGGATATAATTTTATGCTTCAAGTCCTGAGATGAATGGAAATATACATGGTGAAATCTTAATAATATAAGTAGGTCATGCCAAAACCAATTCAATTTTATGGTGGCATTATTGTCATATCCTTATGCAATGTTGAGAAGGATAGTTGGAGAGAAACTGAACATTAATTAAAGGATGCTGGGAGAGCCAGGCATCAATATAAACCATGATAAGTGAGTGTCACAATCATAAGACCTAGCCACACAGAAGGGAACAAATTGTTCATACCCAGAACTTCAGACACTAGTGTCTAAAAACCAGGTTTTATATACTGTCAGATCTGATTCCCTGAGGGTGCACAGTCTGGCAATTCTGAAATGGGTTTGCAAGGTATGGGGAACACCCAAGCCAAATCATAAATGCATGAAGCTGTACAAATTAACTAATGCAAAGTTTTCTATACCTAAGAAAACTAACCTTTCTCCCACTGAATATAAAACATTTCCATCACTCAAATTTCAGCCTGCATCTCCATTAAAAGGTAACATTTCCCACCTCCTGATGTTTAGCCTATGCCAAGTTCATATTAGAATCATCTGTTTAGGTAAAGTAGAAGCTGTTTATTCCTCTTAGGAAACCACAACCATCCACTCTCAACACAAACAGTAAGGGCAGCCTGACACTACAAGAGGAAGTACAAGAGGAAGACAGAATACATCTATCAAGTGCAGTTCAGTAGGGTCCTATGTCCACAGTGACCACACAGTATAGAAACTAGAAAGACACAAATCACTTGCCAACCTCACTACCATGGAAAAAGTGTTCACAAAAAAAGTCATCAACCCTCTTCCTGGGGTTCCAAATTTGGGAGGATGCTGGCCCACGGATCATCTTTATCCTTTATTAAAACTGCTTCAAAGAGGAAGTTGGCATGGTAAGTGTTCTAGTTTCCTTTATGCTGCTGTGAAAAATGTCAGGACCAAAAGAAACTTGGGTAAGGAAAAGTTTGGAGGGTTAATTTCAGTTTACACTTCTCAACACAACACTGCTGGAACTCAGGGCAGGAACTGAAGCAAAGACCACAGAGGAGTGTCATTTACTAGCTCACTCTCTAGCTGACTCATTGGTTCGTGCTTATTAGCTCTTTATATGCCCCAGTGCCTCCTGCCTAAGATGATACTGTGCACAGTGGGCTTTTCCCTCCTGTAGCAATCAATAAAGAAGAGAAACTCTCACAGACATGATATAGGTCAAGCTGATGGACACAATTCTTCGTTTGAGGTTCTTTCTTCTCAGGTGACTCTTATGTTGTGTCAGCTAGGCAATAAAATCTAACCAGGAAATCAGGTGGCTATAAATGAAGATAGTTGATGTCTATTACAATCACAAGTGTTCATGTAGAATCTGTATCAAAGGAAGTCGATGTGGAAACTCTTGCTTGGCCAGCGCTGACTGTGAAGGTAGAAGGTTTCTGTAGGCCCATAGCCACCTGTAGAGATTATGGCAGGCAAAGGAAGATGGAAGCCCTATCTTGCAACTCCAAGAAAAGAGCCTGACAGAGCCTGAAAAGTGACAGACTTTTATGTTAGCTTCATGACAGTCTTGTCTAATTCCAACATGAGGACTGTAAGAAAATCTGTTTACTTGGGGCTTAAAATGTAAGCATTAACTTTAAAGTGTTTTGCTAATAAGATACTAATTAAGTAACATGTTTTAAATTATGCCCAAGTCATTTTTTTAAACTTTTAATTTAAGTATGCCATGAAGGAAAAATAAGCAGGTGTAAAAAGTTCAATGAATCTCAATAAACAGATACCCCTCTGCAAACTTCTTCCAGATCAAGAGAATATTAACTATAAAACATCACAGCAAGACTTTGGAAATGTACAAAGATAATGTAGCACATTTGTGTTATTTTAACAAGTACTAAATGTTGATAATGTGTATGGTAGCTAAAGGAATATAATGGAATGTACATGACATCTGCCAGACCCCTCATATTCACATGTTGAGCATCAAGGTGATATTTCATCATCACACTGTGTCCTAAATCCCTTTCTGTGGTATGTGCCTTTCTTTGGTGTTTTTATGTGTTTCTGTGTGTGTGTGCCTGTGTGTGTGTGTGTGTGTGTGTGTGTGTGTGTGTGTGTGTTAGCATGATTGTGCCATGTGTGCAAGTTGAGGTCAGAGGACGACTTTAAGTAGTGAGTTCTCACTTTCCAAGTTGATGAAGCAGAGTCTCTCCTTGCTTATGTTACTCTGTGTTCTCCAGGATACCTGGCTTGGGAGCTTCTAGTCATTCCCCTGTCTCCATTTCTTATCTCCCCATAGGAACACTGAGACCACAGATGCATGACACTACATCAGACTTTTTACATGTGTTTCAAGAGTCAAACTGGGATCGTCAGGCTTGTATGTTGAGCGATTTTACCCACTGAGTCATCTCCTTCGCTTGTCACAGAGCAGACTAAGCTCCTGGTCTGTGGTCAACAATAAAGGACTGCTAACGTAACTCACTGATAAGCAGGTCTGGTGCTTAGTAAAAGTGCAGTGATTATAAGTAAAAACAGGATAAATTATTGCTAAATAAATAAACTTACAACTCAGTGTATGTGGAAAGTGTCATTTTACCTGCACATGGGGAGAGAAAGATATTCTAGCATTTCCAAGGATCTTGCTTGATTTTATTTTTGTGATTCCAAAGGACAGGAAAACTTTAGCCCTGTGAATATCACTCATGATCAAACTCTTTTTTACTTCAGACAGTCAGGCTTTATAACCATCTCGGTGAATTCAGGATTTACTGAAAATATGCAGAATATTACAGAATGTCTACCAAGTTGTTTATGCAGATGATGCACAAATCTTCATTTTTTAAAGAGTTATAAAGAGAGATGACTGGACTAGAGGCATCTTACAGTTGGTGACTCCATTACTGCAAAGGTGCTTAGGTGACCACACTACCTGTCCAGTTTGGTATGTGGCCTGTGCTGACATTAGAATGCAGATTTTACCCTCTAATACATGATACAGGAAGCCTGCCACATGGGGCCTCAGACCCTTGCTGTGCGATAGTGTGAAGCGCATCCAGAGAAGAGAGGAACCACAGCAATTCAATATAAACTTGAATTTTCTCTTTATTTCATTCCACTCTGCTGTATTTTGCCTCACTCTAGTGTTTATGTGAAGCCAACCACAGTGGGAGGCTCTGAGGATGATGCTGGATAGGCACCATTCCTCTCCGGGAGAAAAATTGAGCTACATAAATCAGGAAAAGGAAAGAATTCCAAAATTAGTCACAAATTAGGGTGATTTTCTTTGTATTTAGTGCATTTCAGACTTTAAATTTTCTATTAAAATACAAAGCGCCCCCCCCCAAAAAAAACCCACATAGTAATATCATCTGGTGCAACTAAATGTACTTTGCTTTCAGTAGGAGGTCATAAAAACTCGGCCACACGGAAACTAATAAATTTTCAATCCATCTAAGAGACAGGAAAGCCAGGTCATTTCTGTCTGTAAATGTATTCACACTGTTAGGAATCCTTAGGAGATCTCTCCTCTTAGTGTCAGAGCAATAACTTACACTAAGGGCTGAAGGGGCACTTGACTTTCATGTGCTGTCAATTGCAAAGACCATGGATAATGAACCCATGCAGCATAATTTTTCTAAGTAATTGCTTGAAAAGAGAATTTGTGCCCTTATTTTATTAGATTAATTTTTGTAAGGCCAGGCTGGAGACTTAATAGTCAGTTCAATTAAAAGTGAAAGTGGTTATTTTCAAAGTCATATCAGAATTAAAGAATTGATTTGAAAATAGGATCAGTAGTTATACAGTATATTCTTTTGTCATACACATGAGGACTCTCTTTCTAAGAACATTCTCAAATCAAGAGAAAGTTTTAACCACTAAAGGTGGCATTTCAAGAACAAGACACCAGAGCAAAAACATTCTATTCAGCAAACATCACTCTGTTCTGTAGCCAGAGATCACAAGCATGACTGCAGTGTTAGATGTGGAGGGGCAGGCTCTGGGAGACTGCATATTTGAAAAGTAAGAGTGGAAAAAGAAATTTTAACACTTTTAAGAGGAAGAATTCACACAAGAGAAAATAGCATTATATGATATTCAACAGCAATTATTCTTTTCTACAAAAGATTGAGAAATTGACATTGTATGACACGTAGATACACAGATAATAGAGATCAGTAGGTAGATGATAGATGATAGATAGATTATAGATAGATAGATAGATAGATGATAGATAGATAGATGATAAATAGATAAATGATAGACAGATAATAGATGATAGATAGATAGATAGATAGATAGATGGATAGATAGATGATAGATAAATGATAGACAGATAATAGATGATAGATAGACATGATAGATAGCTGATAGATAGATAGATGATAAATAGATAAATAGATAGAGAGATAGATGATAGATAGATTATAGATAGTTGATAAATAGTTATTTGACAACTAGACTGACATATAGACAGATAGAAGATAGATGGTAAGAGACAGATGATAGACAGACAGATAGACAGATAGACAGATAGTTGGTAACTTGATGCATATATGGGAACAAATGATAGATAATAGGTGATGAGAGAGAGACATGATGATAGATAAAATTATGCTGCATAGTTAATAGAAGATAGATTGATGGATACACAGATGAGCAAAGTGTGATAAAGAGGAAGTTTTATAACTCTGGTAGCAGAAAATAAAGCTGAATTTTTAAAAATTATTTCATTGAAGGAATTTTAAAATTATGAGCAATGAACTTACAGCGTGTATATGCAATATGCTTGGGTCCAAGAGAGATTTCATTATAGCCTCTAATCACCACCTTTCCCATTCTGTACCAAATTTAAAGCCAGTGCTGTAGCTACATCAGTCTCCAGTGGACACCCAAGTGACCTTCCAACACTCCCCATTGGCAGTGTGCTTCGGAACAATACACGGCACCTCTCAAACAGACATTCAGTCTCTCAAACTGTGCAGAAAGATATTTTCCTGAGTTCTGGAGAATGAATACTCCCAGAGGCTGGAATCCCCACAGCAAAGTGCAGAGTCTGGTAAGGGTCACCCTTGACTTCAACACAGCATGGTGGCAAAGTGTGTGCTTTCTCTATTTTAAAATATCTTCATTGTTTTTCAAAGATTTCTTTTTTTATTTATCTTTTTTTTTATTTATTTTTATTTATTTATTTATTGAGTGTGCTCTCATTTTCTGAATTTTCTTTTGTAATTTTTCTTTCATAGACTTTATACGCATTTCAGTGTATGCCTAAATATCTTTTACTATGGGAACACAATTTAAAAGCAATTTTAATTCCACCTCCCATTAGTTCAATTATGGCATAAAGAATAATGACCCTTCTACAACTATTTTGCACTATCCAACATTGCTGTAATCAGTTTGTACCAGAATTTTTTTTTTTATTCTTTTAGAATTTCTACACAGGTGGTCATGGTATCACCAGACAGGGGCAGTATTTTTTCTCCTTATCCATCAAAGTGATTTCATTCTTTTTTGTCAGATTGGATTAACAAAGAGTTACAGTGTGATATTCAAACTGGTTATTAAAAGGGTCTCAGGACCCTTGCGTTGTTAGTAATCTTAGCAGGAGCACTGCTAGTTTAGTGATGCATTGCACTGCAGTATTCTTCAACTAGTTCAAATTTGTTGAGTAGAAGTTTAAAACAATAATTTCACTGTCAGCGTTTTTAATGAAATGTTATTTTCAACTGTAGATGACTTGCTAAATGGTCTTATAAAATAAAAAATACATGGAGCCAGATATAGGGGTGAAAACCTGAGAAATCAGGAAAATAGGAAAAGCCACAAGCTAACCTCACCTCACCAACACCTCTGTCTTCAAAAAGAGAGACCTACTTCCTATATACCCATGCCTATATGCTCTTCTATTCTGTTATCTCATTTGCTCTGTCCTTCCAGCTACATCACTTCCTCTCCCTGCCCAGCTATGTCACTTCCTGTCTGTCTGTACAGACCTCCAGACCTCATGGTTAACTAGTGTTGGAATTTAAGGCATGTGCCACCACACCTGACTCTGTTCCCAGAGTGGCCTTGAACTCACAGAGATCCAGACAGATCCCTGCCTCCCTGAGTGATAGGATTAAAGGCGTGTGCTACCATTGCCTAACTATATGTTTACTATAGTGGCTGGCTTTTTCTTCTGATCCTCAGGTAAATTTTATTGGGAGACACAGTATATTGGGGGACATAATACATCACCACATTCAACCTAACTCTGAATCACCAGTCAGCTAACTTTTAGTAATTTGAATGTATTTACAATAGCAATTTGAGGAGTGCTAGGAATTCTAGCACTGCTGCAGTCTCAGGGGGATTTTCATTTGACATCTCTTTTGTCTGTGTATGATTTGGCAACATAAAATAATGTGTCATCTAAGGAAAGCAGACCCTTGAACTCTGAGCTATTATTGCATCACTGTGGCTGAGTTTCTTCCTCATTGTAGCATTGATAGCTTTAGAAGACCAGAAGCATATTCCCCTCATGTGGCTACTGAAGTGGACACACAATTATAAGGGCTAGTTCATCATTAAAAACCTTTTAGTCGGTAAGAATTGGACACTTACCTAAGGACTTATATGTCTGTTGGTGCAATTCATGGGCATCCTGTAAATCTCTTATCTGCCTTCTTCTCTGTGTCCTCCTTTCATAGGATACCAAGGTCAGTGAGGGATGATAGATGGACTCTTTGGAATGTTTGTCTGCAAATGATGCACCTGATGACATTGGTCTCTGGCATCTCAAGAACATGTTATCACTCTGTAGGACATTATGAAAACCTTCAACTTTATTTTCCTTTCAGTTTTTGTCCGGGGTTGAGTTTGTTCCAGAGGATATTTCATCAGTGTCATCTTTGTTGTGAAACAAATGCATCTGATTAAACTATTTTTTTCATAGATGGAAGTTTAAAGTAGGTCAGATGTGGGAGCCTGTTCTCGGGTTCCTCGTGGCTTTACCCAGCAGGTCCGCATAGAGGATGATTAGGACCACGGGCCTGAGTGCAGGTGTCTGAGATGGTCTGCACTTGGCTATGCTGGGGGAGGAGGTCTTTTGCTCCACCCCTTGGAGTCTCTATAAAAACCCTGGGGCCAAGACAGTCGGGGCCCATTGGAATAGGTTCCAGGCTATCCTTTATTTTGTATCTGTTTATCTCCACAAGAGTCTCCGCAATAAATCCTTCTATCTAATATTTCCTGCTGCTCACGTGAACTCAAGAAAACCCTGGGGAACTGTGGGGTTGGTGAGTAAACACCCCACAGAATGGCGCCCATGAACAGGGACTAAAGAAAAAAGGGGAAAAAAAGGGACTAAAGAAAAAAATGAACTAAAGAAAAAAAGGGGGGACTAAAGATAAAAAAGGGGGACTAAAGACAAATGAACAGGGACTAAAGACAAAGTAATAGGGAGTAAAGATAAAGGAAAATAAGTTTTATTACAGAGTTTTGGTGAAAGTGTGGGTCAGTCCTGCCAGTGGAAAGGCATGCCAGTGTTATGGAAAAAAAAAATATATATATATATATATATATATATATATATATATATATATATATAATATATATATTATTGAGAGGCAGGGGTTTTATCCTCGAGAGAAAAGGAAAGCGGACTGGAAGGATGTCCGATGCTGTAGCGTAATTCTCTTCTGTCAAAATTTTCTATCTTCTATTCCTTTCTCAATTTCTATCTGTGAAAAATAAGAATAAGGTATAGGGTAGTAACATAGTGTAGGAAAAACTTAGAAGTGTAAGAACATGTAGGAAAAAATAAGTAAGGCAACTAGACAGAAAAACTCTTCAATTTTCTAACTTTCGGGGCTATGAATGCAAACTGGGGGAAAAAATCTTTCTTTGGGCTTTACGGATAGTAAAAAAGCTCTTCTTTGAGCTTCTAGGGAAGAAAAAGTTTCCTGTGGAAGCTTTTGACCTGGGGACAGCTGAAATGCTAAGTCCAAGCGGCAGGAGAAAGTGTTTTCTCCCTGAGGCAAAAATGGGGGTGTAAGAAGTCAAAAAGCTTAAAGTTCAGAAGTTTTGGGAAAAGTTGGTCTTTCTCTCTTGGGAAAAAAAATCTTTCTCTTAAACTAAAAAGCTTTTCTTGGAAAATTTTGGGGGAAAAAAATCTCTCTAAAAAGCCTTAATCTTTTTCAAACTAAAAGCTCTCTTAAACTTAAAAACTAAAGCCTTTAACTTTTTCTCTCAGAAGGACAAATTAGAATCACCTGAAGATATTAGTATGGGGACCACCTGTGATTAGCTCTAAGAGAAAACAACAAACCTCTTAAGACAGCAAAACCTAAGTTCTCTTTCAAGCTTTAAGAATCCTCCCTGCAATGCAGGAGGCAGGGACAAGTTCCTAAAAACCTTTTCTAAGCTCTGTCTCTTCAAGCTAGTAAAAGACAGTGGGTCAAAGTACCCTGAGGGAAACACTTGGGAGAGTGTGGGTAAAGAGCTACAGAGAGCCTAAAAGGGCAGGAAACTTTACCTGAGAAAAGCAAAAAAGCCAAGCTTTTCGGTTTTGTTTCTGAGTGAGTATCTTTGAAAAGGTGCTCCTAATTATCCTAATGCAAAGATCCCCTGAAGCAATGCAAACTCTGTTAGCATTGTATCCTCTCTTCTGACCAAAAACCCAGAGGTGACTGGCCAGTGTCTCTGAGTTGGAGTGCATTTCGGGGATACTAGGGTTCCTGCAGTTGTAAACTTCCTGGAGCACAGAGCTGAGGCAGGAAGGTGCAGGACCCAGGGGAAGATTGCTAATGAACAAACAAAGCTAAAGCCAGTGGGAACAGCACAGTTGCCCGCTCTCCTACAAGTCCCAGGTTTATAGGTCCACAGCTGCAAAAAGAAATCTGAGAAAAAGCTTTCCTGTCAGAGAAAGGACCTTTCTGGGAAAACAGTAAAGCTGAACTGTGTCTGAAGCAGTTTTGCTGCTGAGTCAGAACGCTGTCTGGGGAAGGAGCCCAGCCAGGGCAGAACAGAACTATCCAGGAGTAAAGCTTTCTTTTCTGTCAGAGAAAGCATCTCTTTGAGAAAAGCTTTGTTTCAACTGACTCCTGGTGAAATGAGGGAGTGTAGCCCTGTGGGGTGATTGCCTCTGGCATAAGCTCTGTCCTTGAGCACCCAGACAAGCAAACACAACCCACTGGGGGACTGGGCCAGGTGAAGGCCTGATGAGGCAAAACACCTGTTCTAATGTGAGTTTATATATGGCAAAAACCTCCCTTACTAAGCTTGATTTATGAACACAAACTTCAGACCCTGAAAACAGAAACGGACTAAAGCCCCTACCTTCAGAAGCAAAAAAGCTGTCACTGTGACATTGGGAAATCTTTCTGGGCTAGAGGGGATAAACTGAGACCAAACTGGGTACTGTCAGGGAGAAAGACTCTGAAGAAACAGAAGAGACAGATTCCTCCCCAGAAAATGCATGACCTGTGAAAGCTGCTAAGAGTTTGAGGCAGATTGGGGAGAAGAAAGCCCCTACCTCCAAAGGCAGCTAGCAGGGGAACAGCAGCCTGAGATATCTGAAGCTCTGCATCTTGGGGGAGAGGGGAGGGGAAGGAACAAGCAAAATGAGAATAAAAAGCTGGGCGGTGGTGGCGCACGCCTTTAATCCCAGCACTCAGGAGGAGGAGGCAGGCAGATCTCTGTGAGTTCGAGGCCAGCCTGGGCTACCAAGTGAGTTCCAGGAAAGGCGCAAAGCTACACAGAGAAACCCTGTCTCGAAAAACCAAATAAAAAAAAAAAAAAAAAAAAAAAAAAAAAAAAAAAAAAAAATGAGAATAAAATCAGTGGGAGAAAATCTCTCTGAAGGAGCTATGGAAAAGCTGTTGTAAATGATCTTGTTTTTCACTGACTGGCTAAAACAAACACAAGCCCCGAGGAAAGTTGCTATCAGGAATGCCAGCCTCAATACCGGCTAATGAGGCAGGTGCTGTTCTGATCGGGGCCAGTGTCAAATTGAAGGAGAGACACCTGTTAAAGCCAGTTGAGAGAATAGAAATCTCCCAATGTGCCATAGCTGAAAATGTAAAATGCTTGTTCAAATCTCCCGTTGCAAAAGCAAAAAACTTTGTTCAAACCTCCCGGGCAAGAATTTGTAAGCAAGTCTGGTAAAAAAGAACTTAGAAATTGACTCTCAGACACAAAAAGAGCTATGGGAAATGAAGCCTAAAAGCTAGCTTGTAATAAGGGACTGATATAAGGGAAATGCATTCTGGGAAAGGTAGTTTTTCCGCTAAGATGGTGACATTGCCCTGAAACACTTTTGTCAGCTTTTAAAAGAATAAGGAGGAAATCGTCTAAGAGTTTAAGTGTCAGTTCCAATGAAAAATTGAAAGGATACGGAACTAGGAGCTTTGCGGTTTGGGGCTCCGTTGGTAAAATGCCTTATTTACCCTAGTAGCTGTTCAAAGTTTTTACGGTAGTTGGATGACAAAAAGCTACCTTTACGAGCAAACAAGCCACTTTAAAATCGTTAAGAAAACAAGGGAAAGCAGTTTATACACTGAACGTTGTCTTAGATATGAAGGAAACTTATGTGAAATTAAAAATTCTTTTGAACAAAATGCCTGCAATGAGTAATTCCTTTGCAAATCTAATAAGGATACAAGGAAACAGGCATTCAAAAAGAACTGACTGCTTTATAGATGGGAAACAAACTTCAGGAAATCTAGCTGTCTTAAAAAAGAGTTGCTTCACCTGAAATTTCCTTATAAAAAAATCAATGCTGAATATTACAGCTGCTAATAACATCAGGAGTTAAAGCTAATGAAGTGAAAATACTAAATCCTGAAAATGCTTTTTCTCAAAGTAAGCTAATGAAGGATATGTTTCATGAAAGAACATATATGTTCTTGCCTCCTTTGAATAGTAACAGTTTGGGTGAAAATATTGGAGCTAACAACAACCAAGTCAAAACATTTCAACAAATTCAAGATGCTATTCACAAAAAGAAAGCTGCCATGCTTTGTGGGCATATTAGAGCTCACTACAATGTTCCTGGTCCTTTAGCTGAGGGTAATGCAATGGCTGATAAGCTAACAAAGATAGTAGCATTATTCCAAGTGGAAATGGCTCAACAGTCACATGTTCTTCATCAAAATAGCAAAAGCTTAAGAGAAAGTAATTCAATCTTGCCAAAGAAGCAGCTCCTCAAATAGTTAAATGATGTGGGGTATGTCCAAAATATTTTCCTATCCCTTACTTAGGGGTAAACCCTCGAGGTCTTCTTCCTAATCATCTATGGCAAATGGATGTTATGCATATTGCAGAATTTGGCAAATTAAGATATGTACATGTGACCATTGACACTTATTCAGGATTTTTAATGGCTAGTGTACAACCTGGGGAAGCTACAAAACATGTAATTATGCACTGCTTGAAGTGTTTTTTGGTATATGGGTATACCAAAAATTATTAAAACTGATAATGGTTCTGGATATAGTAGTAAGGCATTTCAACAATTTTGTAAGAAATTTACCACCAATCTCCACATAATGCATTAAATCATGCTCTTTTTGTTCTGAACTTTTTGAATATGGATGTCTATAAACAGTCTGCCGCAGATCGATTTTAGCACAGTGGCACCCAAGCGACTTTTGCTCAAGTGAAATGGAAAGATCCCTGCTTGGGGTTATAGAAGGGTCCTGATACTGTTTTAATATGGGGTCAAGGACATGTTTGTGTTTTTTCACAAGAGGAGAATGAAGCTCGGTGGTTACCGGAGCATCTGATAAGGAGTGTGGAGCTAAGGAAGGTCAGCTCCAATGATGTTCCTATAAAGGAATCAGAATGAAAGTGGCTCGAATTGTGTTTCTGAGGTTTTGTCACTGGTTAATGCAAACAGTGAGGAAATAGAGCTCGGAGCTGTACTGCTTTTGACTTTACTAGCTCCTGTAAAAAAATACTTTATATCACCTAATAGCTGTGCAGTATTTGGCGAAGAGCTTTACAGCAGCTAAATACGGTAATTTCACCCTCAGCGTGAAGTTTTTCATTAGAACGAACCAAAAGTACTGCTGTAATAGAAACATTTGTCTGAATTGAAGTACTTAGGGGAGCTATTATGAATTTGGGTGAAGGGACAGCCTCTAGTTAAAAACTGTTTACCACTGACAGTGCATCTCTGCCAGTTCCAGAACGGCTGAGAGAACTGGCAACTTTGGAGTGTGGCTTCGTCCTGGGAAGGTTACAGTCCCCTAGCAACAAGTAACACAGTTCTATAAAGACAACACTCACTAAATCCCAGTGTTGTATAGCAAAGCTGACTATAAACTCTAAACTTTAGAAATGATGTACGTACTTCCTGTCTAGTTAAGAGAATCTAATAGAGATAGTGATGGTAATTAAGAGTAAGAAGTAGAAAAAGATGAAAATAAGATATGTGAGTTTGTAGAAATTATTCTCTTGTTAGATCTCTGTGTTAAGAAATCCTTAGGTGTTTGCTAAGTTAAATATATGCTAATGGTAGCCCTATATAAGTTTGTAAAATAGATCCATAGAGTTCCTTTAAGAATATAAGCTTGCAAGAAGTATCTAAGGTAATCTTAAGACATGTAGTAATAAGCTTGTAAGAAAGATACTAGTTGTAAATGTAAGTTTAAATAAGAAATAAGATAAGTATATAAATAAGTAGATGTTAATATGTTATGTGAGTTTGTAAAAGTGTGTAAATGTTGAGTGTGAGTTTATGCTTAAGCACATGTTATATGTGAGTTTGTGAAAGTGTAAATATTGAGTGTGAATCTATGCTTAATGTATATGGTAAAAGAATCTGAGACACGGAAGGTAGTGTCTAGTAGACTGCAAAGCAGGCAGTCTGAGTGGTTTCAAAAGCTCCAGAAGCAGCTAAGAAGCTAAGAACGGTGGACTCCAGAACCAGCACAAGGCATCCGCAGCTGAGATCCATGGAAAATCAATGCAACACAGAAAAACCTAAGCTAACATAAAAAACGGTGCGGTTTAGAATACTACTGTACCTAAAAAGGTCACTGTGACCTTTGTGTAAACCCCCTTGAGGTTTCAGGAAGAATGTGCCAATTCTTCCTGTACAGGTACTGACGTATCTGTACCCACTCTGTGATCACTCTGTGATTGTATGGGAATTGTGGTTTTTGTGGGTTTTTCCTTTAAATGTGCCTATGTGACTTTAGTGCGATGCGACTTTGAGCTGAGTTTGCCTGACTGTACAGCCACAATAAAAACTTCTTGCTATTGCATCAACTGGACTGGAGTCTGGGTTCTTGGGGTGCCCTCTCGAGACCCTAACCTTTTGGGGTCTAACAATGACTACATTAGGACCACTCTGCAATTATATCTTTGTTTCAAAAAGTTGTTATGATCAACTTATTATGCTTATGCTCTTCTTCTGTAATCCTCACTATTTGCCTGCTATATCTACCATTTGGATACCCCCTACCCTTGAACTATAAAAACCTTCTCTTGCCCATGTCCAATACTGACCTCTTGAACCCTGCCGTAGGGAGAGGCAGCCCATGTACATGAATAAAAAAGCATGCTTTAACTAAATGCTTGCTGTAGTTGATTTTTTTTTTAACTCATTAGGGGTCTGCCATCTAGCTCCCAAATAAATACATGGAGATGTATTCTTACTTATGAATGCCCAGCCTTAGATTGGCTTGTTTCTAGCCATCTTTTCTAACTTATATTAACACGTTTTTCTTCTTTTACATTTTGCCTCTGGGCTTTTTACCTTTCTTTATTCTATATATCTTTCTTTACTTCTTACTCCTTGGCTGGCTGTGCGGCTGGGTAGCTGGCCCCTGGCATCATTTTCTCCTCCTTTTCTCGCTCTTCCTCTTCTTTCAAGTCTATGTTCCTCCTCCTATTATTCTCTCTGCCTGGCAGCCCCACCTATCCCTCTCCTGCTCAGCTAGTGGCCATTCAGTTCTTTATCAGACCAATCAGGTGTTTTAGGCCGGCAAAGTAACATGGCTTTATAGAGTTAAACAAATGCAACATGAGAATGCAGCACATCTTTGTGTTATTAAACAAATATTCCACAGCATAAATGAATGTAACATATCTTAAACTAATATCCCACAACACCTTTAATTAATTAATTAATTAATTTGGCCATGATGATTTGAGTCAGTTTTTCTCCTCGAATCTTTGATATTTACACCATGACTGTGGAGCTGTTGCTTATCTCTTAATTTGAGTCTGAGGCTGTCAGATTTCAGTTCAATCAACAACTGGAGATTGAGGGAAGGTTGTTAGCCTAGGTCAAATATCATAAATCTCATGTTTCCACAGAGATCTTCACATTTCCCACCCTAAATAGTTTTTAGACTATGTTAAGTCTGAATAATTTTCATAATTTTGCAAAGTTTGTTTTATATGATTTTTCATTATTTTCATTGCTTTCCTAGAAGACTGTTTTGGAGTCATTAGTCTGCCATCATGAAAGCTGCCAATGACTTTACCTCTCACCCAGGCTATTGAGGCTTAAAAAGTTGACAGAAAAATAGCATGGAGCCGCATTTAATAATCTTTTTTTAATTTATTTTATAATTTAATTTAATTTTACATATCAGCCACGGATTCCCCTGTCCTCCCTCCTCCTGCCCCCCGCCCCCCAGCCCACTCCCCATTCCCATCTTCTCCAGGTCAAGGACTCCCCTAGGGATTCAGCTCAGCCTGGTCAATTCAGTTGAAGCAGGTCCAGTCCCCTCCTCCCTTCACCCAGGCTGAGCAAAATGTCCCTGCATAGGCCCCAGACTCCAAACAGCCAGCTCATGCTCTAAGGACAGGCCCTGGTCCTACTGCCTGGGGGCCTTCCAAACAGTTCAAGCTAATCAAATGTCTCACTTATCCAGAGGGCCTGATCCAGTTGGGGGATCCTCAACTATTGGTTCATGTTCATGTGTTTCCACTAGTTTGGCTATTTGTCCCTGTGCTTTTTCCAATCATGGTCTCAACAATTCTCACTCATACAATTCCTCCTCTTTCTCGATGATTGGACTCCCAGAGCTCCACCTAGGGCTCGGCCATGGATCTCTGCATCTGCTTCCATCAGTCATTGGATGAGAGTTCTAGCAAGACAGTTAGGGTGTTTGGCCATCCTATCACCAGAATAGGTCAGTTCGGGGTTTCTCTCAACCATTGCCAGTAGTCTATTATGGAGGTATCTTTGTGGATTTCTGGGGGCCTCTCTAGCACTTTGCTTCTTCCTATGCTCATGTGGTCTTCATTTATTATGGTCTCTTATTCCTTGTTCTCCCTCTCTGTTCTTGATCCAGCTGGGATCTCCCACTCCCCTAAGCTCTCTTTCCCTCGAATCTTGCCCTTCAATACCCACACTCACATCCAGATTATTCATGTAGATCTCATCCTTTTCTCTGTCATTGGGTGATCCCTGTGTCTTTCTTATGGTCCTGTTTTCAAGGTAGCCTACCTGGACTAGTGAGTAGCAGTGTACTCATCTTTGTTTTACGTCTAGTATCCTCCTATGAGTTTGTTTTCTGAGTCTGGGTTACCTAACGCAGGATAATTTTTTCTAGATCCATCCATTTGCCTGCAAACCTCATGATGTCATTGTTTTTCTCTGCTGGGTAGTATTCCATTGTGTATATGTACCATATTTTATTTATCCATTCTTCAGTTGAAGGGCATCTAGGTTGTTTCCATGTTCTGGCTATTACAAATAATGCTGCTATGAACATAGCTGAGCATGTGCCCTTGTGGTATGACTGAGCATTCCTTGGGAATATGCCCAAGAGTGGTATAGCTGGGTCTTGGGGGAGATTGATTCCCAACTTTCTAAGAAAGCACCATATTGATTTCCAAAGTGGCTGTACAAGCTTGCATTCCCACCAACAGTAGAGGAGAGTTCCCCTTGCTCCACATCCTCTCAGTATTTTTTATCTTAGCCATTCTAACAGGCGTAAGATGCTATCTCAGAGTCATTTTGACTGCATTTCCCTGATGACTAAGGATGGTGAGCAATTCCTTAAATGTCTTTTGGCCATTTGAACTTCTTCTGTTGAGAGTTCTCTGTTTAGATCTGTACCCCATTTTTTAAATTGGATTATTTGGTATTTTGATGTCTGGTTTCTTGACTTCTTTATATATTTTAGAGATCAGCCCTCTGTCAGATGTGGGGTTGGTGAAGATCTTTTTCCATTCTGTTGGCTGCCATTTTGTGTTATTCACCCCGTCTTTGCCCTACAGAAGCTTCTCAGTTTCAGGAGGTCCCATTTATTAATTGTAGATTTCAGTGTCATGCCACAGGTGTTATATTCAGGAAATGGTCTCCTGTGCTAATGCATTCAAGGCTACTTACCACATTCTCTTCTATCAGGTTCAGTGTAACTGGATTTATGTTGGGTTTTTTGATCCACTTGGTCTTGAATTTTGTGCATGGCAATAGATCTATTTGCACTCTTCTACATGTTGACATCTTGTTATGCCAGCACTATTTGTTGAAGATACTTTTTTCTTTCCATTGTACTTTTGGCTTCTTTGTCAAAAATCAGGTGTTCGTAGGTACGTGGATTTATGTCAGGGTCTTTGACTGCATCACAACATGGTGGCAAAAAAAAAAAATCAGAAATGAAAAGGGGGATTTAACAAAAGATACTGAGGAAATCCAGAGAATCATTAAGTCATACTTCAAAAATGTGTAGTAGACAAAATTCAAAATTCTAAAAGAAATGGACAATTTTCTGGATAGGTACCACATACCAAAATTAAATCAAGATCAGATAGACATTTTAAATAGACCTATTATCCCCTAAAGTAATAGAAGCAGTCATTACCTCTCTCAACCAAAAGAAAAAGCCAAGGTCCAGATGGTTTCAGCACAGAATTCTACCAGAATTTTTAAGAAGAGCTAACAGCAGTATTCCGCAAATTGTTCTGCATAGTAGAAACAGAAGGAACATTGCCAAATTGTTATTATGAAGCTACAGTTACCCTGATACCCAAATCACACAAAGATGCAACAAAGGAAGAGAATTTCAGACCAGTCTCCCTCATGAACATTGATGCAAAAATACCCAATAAGTTACTGGCAAACGGAATCCAAGAACATATCAGAAAAATCATCCACCATCATCAAATAGGCTTCATCCCAGAGATGCAGGGATGGATCAACATCTGAAAATCTGTCAATGTAATGCATCATATAAATAAACTGAAAGAATAAAAATAACATGATCATCTCATTAGATGCTGAAAAAGCCCTTGACAAAATCCAACACCCCTTCATGATAAAGATCTTAGAGAGATCAGGGATACTAGGAACATACCTAAACATAATAAAAACAATATACAGTGTAGATGTAATTCTGAACGGTTTTATTAAATAAGAAACACAGAACCAAATGCAGAGTTAAAAGCCCCAGAGGTCAGAGAGCAGTAGCTAAGAGCTGAGACCAAGACTGCCTTCTTACTCCTCATTGCCATTGTCGTCCTTCCCCTGAGAAAGAGACCTACTTCCTGTGTGTCTATCTTATTATTGACTTTCTGTTCTGCCTTCTCATTGGTTGTAAACCCAACCACATGACCTCCTCGTCACTGCCTGTCTATACAGACCTCCAGGTCTCTATGGTTGGTATTGAGATTAAAGGTGTGTGTCTCCAAGCTGGCTATGTCCTTGAATACACAGACTCTGCCTGCCATGTGATTGGATTAAAGGTGTGCGCCACCACCGCCCAGCTTCTGCTATGGCTTGCTATTAGTTCTGACCCCCAGGCAACTTTATTAACATACAAAAAATCACATTTCAGCACAAATAAAATATCACCATAATACAGCAAGTTGACAACCAACATCAAATTAAATGGAGAGAAACTCAAAGCAATTCCATTAAAATCAGAAACAGGAAAAGGTTGTCCACTCTCTCCAACATCTATTCAGTATAGTACTCGAAGTTCTAGCTAGAGAAATAAGAAAACAAAACGAGATCAAAGGGCTACAAATTGAAAAGGATGAAGTCAAATTTTGCTATTTGCAGATGGTTTGATAGTATACATAAGTGACCCCAAAAATTCTACCAGGGAACTCCTACAGCTGATAAACACCTTCAGTAATGTGACGAAATACAAGATTAACTGAAAAAAAAATCAGTACCCTCTTATATACAAATGATTAATGCACTGAGAAAGCAATCAGAGAAATAACACCCTTTACAATAGCCACAAATAGTATAATATATCTTGGGGTAACTCTAACCAAACAAGTGAAAGATCTATATGACAAGAACTTTAAGTCTTTGAAGAAAGAAATTGAAGAAGATATCAGAAAATGGAAAGACCTCACACCTCTTGGATAGGTAGGATTAACAGAAAAAAATGGCAATCTTACCAAAAGCAGTCTACAGAGTCAATGAAATCCCCATCCAAATCCCAATATAAATCTTCACTGACCACAAAAGAACAACACTCAACTTCATATAGAAAAACAAAAATCCCATGATAGCTAAAACATTCCTATACAATAAAGGAACTTCTGGAGGCATCACCGTCCCTGAGCACAAACTTTATTTTCTATGAGAATTTCAACTAATAGCTGAATAGTGATGAAAGGAAAACCAGAACTCTGTATAAAAAAGACCATGTTTATGAGGAGGCCCTTGGCAAACAACTATGAATAATTGGCACCTGAGACTTATGGTGAACTATCAGAAGTAGGGCCCCTATGTCAGAGATAGTATGTGGAACATCAATCACCTTTCGTTTATGCAAAGAATCTATGTTTTCTGTCCTCTAAAACATCATGTAATTCTTTTATTTGTTTTCTCATTCTGAAACACACAAATGCACTGTTTTCACTGACCCAGTCAAATCACTTTAAAAACATCCTGCTTTCAGATAGATTGTCCCAACAGTTAAGATTATGGCTCACATTTCAACATAAACCTCTTGTCTTTGATACACCCTATACTTTACATAGAGGTTTTCAAGCAGCACTAACCAATTTTTTGCATGGTCAAGAATAATTGAGTCTTAAGGACACGCATGGTTCATTCACTTAAAGTAGGACAGCTTACTCCCTGTGTTAGGAAGAGTTTAAGCATTAAGGATAAGAGGATGGATCAGTACTCATCAATCCCAAGTTAAGCACCATGATTATAAATTATCAATGAAAGGAACTGCAATTTGGCACTTGCTGATTTCAAATAGGAGTTATAAGCAATGGAGGCAATCAGCTTTGCTTTAAAATCAGTGAGGTGTGGTCCTGTTTCCCAGCAGTCTGTACAGAAGTCAGTGAGCAGTGTAATCCTTATGAGGTGAAATCCATCAGACAAGGTCTTCAAAGTAAACAGATGGCTCAGTGTCCTTGCTTTCATCTCATGCAGGGAGGGCCATGTCATAGAATTCTACCTCAGTCAACAAGTACACACATTGCCATACTAAATTTGAACAGATAACAGTTAAATAGCCAAAAGAGAAACAAAAGTTCTTCTTATAATAAACTTGCACTCCGGTGGAGAAATTCACTGATGCACCCCAGTAACAGCCCTGAACTGCATTCCTCCTTAAATCATTGGTCCTATTCTCAGGGACTCAGATTAAATCCTGAGGAATGCTGGGTAAATCTGATTGTGTGGAAGAACCACAAATCACATACTGTGTCCTCAGCACCTCTGAACATGGTGGGAACAACGTCATGTCACCTCACAACAAAGGAAAGAATGAAAATGTGATTGAGCTACTCTCAGGACCAAAACCTAGGCTGCAATGATGCCTAGAATTTGAGATTCAAATTTGTCATTGGGAGTTTTCCCTGCAATTTGACTGACCTCTCTGTCTTCTGAGAATATCTTTCCCCCAACACAACTGAAAAGGATTGTGACTTGTTAGCTTTCCATAGCCAGCCCTGAGAGAAAACTGTGCTCTTAACCATTTGCTTATTTTTGTAACATTGAAGTAATTTTAGTTGTTAAACACAACTTCTCATTTTAATTCAGGAAAAATATATTCCCCTTCTAGCAGCTCTGTTCTGACTTGAAAGGATGAAAAAACTCTTTAGAGACTCATATTCTCAATATTGAAATACTAAAAATGTACAGAAATTTTTTTAAATGAACCATAAACTACAATTATATTCCTCTCCCTATGCATTTTCTATTTTTGTTAGGCTTTTGCCTTGTCTTCTTCAACATTCTCAGATGCACAATTGTTCAAGCTGTTGCTTAGAAAAACCCATCACACATTTTGTGATTGATATGAGACCATTTGAAAGAATGTCAGCATGATAAATTTACGGCTTCTCAGCTACCATGTTTTGTGGCTGAGATGTATTCTGACTAACACACAACATAATAAAAATAATGATAAAAAGGATTTGGAGAACATAAAAAATATGAATTAGATGAGATACAGAAATTATGATAGATGTCTGAGGACTGACAGCTTCCACATGATAGAGAACAAGCATGAACACAGACTGATATACAAAACATCATTCATAACCTAAGCCCAAGCACCACTGTTTATCAAGGTCAAGTGAAGGCCTGCAAACTTCTCCCACTCCTACATTAAGCTCATGGTGATGTTCCCCAACCAGTCTGATTAAACTTAACTACCTGGAAGGTTTTTCTCCCCCCACCCACCCCCCGAATCAGGTTTTAGTTATAGAGCATCATCTAACAAGAAATAGGGTGATATTGGGGAAATCATTATAATTATTATAAGTCTTTAATTCTCATCTAAAACTAGCACATCCACAGAGAACTGTTCTGAGTTTTAAAAAGTAAAAATTTTAGAATGCTCCTGTTTACAACAGGCTGTAACATAGTTCATCTAGTTCATGTATTCCAAAGGTACTCCGCATTTTAAGCAAGCCTGCCCTTCTCATGTGCTTAATGTCTGTGATTTCTATGAATCAAATGTAAAATTGTAAATATTGTCCTAATGTTGTCAGTCAGTGGGGAATCAGCCCCAAAGGCAGTACAGGGTTTGAGAGGAATCCACAGTGTTCGCATAAACTATGACTTTTCAATTCGAGGGGTCTTAGGGAAAAGAAGACCCTCACACTCTCACTTGATAGTTCCTTTATTCTCTCACATATTCTCCTTCTTTGCTCTATATTCTCATGTCTTTTTAAAGACTATATATCCCAATAAACTCCTAAATCATAAATATGAGCTGTGATCTAAAGCAGATCCTAAGTGGGACTCATAGACCTCATGGAACATACAGTCCTTCCTTATCTATGAAGCATATCCTAGTATTTTTTTTTTTATTCATCAAAACTCTGTGTCAATTAGACAATACAGCTTAAAGAGGAGTCATCTTCCTGACAATCCACATATATAAATGCCCAGCAGACCAGGATGTTTTCATGAGATAAACACTATAATATAGACCATGAGGGACTCTCTGTATCCAAATATGTCATATCAGATATCAGAGAAAAGATTGTAACAGCAACATGTGAAGGCAAAGCAGAAACAAAAGATATTCTGTGGTCTGTGGTCTTGGGAGCCTTGCCTACCTGAGAATATATCCAACAAGGGATTGTCTCAGGTTAGGCTGACACTCCGAACCTCAGTCACCCCCTGTTGCCTTCCCTGACACGACCACCAGCACTGTCCTTCTTAGAATGTATCTTTTTACATGTTCAGATAATCATGAGATTTCAAATTCTTTAATTTGACTTTAAAATGCAAACTTTAATCTTCTTAATGAATATGTAATGTTTGGTAACTCTTTAAGTGATATTTGAATATAACTTATCATGTAGTCCTAACTTCTTTAACTCTTTCTACAATGTATATAGCATGTATTATATAATCTGTTGCTCATAGAACAAGCTATTTATCAGGTTCCATGGTAGATGAGAATAATTAAGTCTGAGCCTTAACTTCCATGGCAAAGGTTCAGGAGGTGTCATGAATACCTAAATCTCCATCAAGGCAACAACTGAAAAGTCAGTTGCTTTGCATGAACTTAAAAAAAATCATTAATCCATCTTTTGATTAATGTTTTCTATTAATTCTAATATTTAGGCTAGTGTCTGGATAGTATATAAGAGTGATTCATTATGTCAGAATAAGAAACACTAGTACCTATTGTTTAATTTTACATATTATCCAATAGAATATAAGTAGATGTTTGTTACTTATTGATGTGATAGAGTATTGAAGTCTATTTTTAATCAAATTGTGATTTTGAGAAAAAATGTAAGGAATTATTTTTCTTAATATCACATAATGCTATTTCTCAAAGTTAAAAGATAATAGAACATATGTCAATCAATTTTAAAATAAGTATGTAGAAATTGGCCCCTTTTGAAAATTGCTGTTTTAAGGTTTTTGAATAAAGAGAAACAATTTGAACTAATACAGCGATGAACAAAAATAAATTATATTGAAACTTTGCTTAGCTTTCAGGAGATGACTCATCTCTCTTATGTTAGTTGACATGGGGGCACAAAAGAATCAGTAACAGAATATATTACAAAAATAATTAACAATTCCAAATTAGCTACCAAACTTTGCATTGCCCTCTCTGTAATGTGCATCTAACTTTTCCAAAAAGCAGTTTAGAGGCTTCTCGTTCTCCTCTTAGCAACACATATGACGATTCTAATCATTTTTACTGAACTATAGAATCTAACTCTTATGTGTCTTTAATTGATATTTTCTGAATTGCCTTGCTGCATCTGATCTTAGGCTTTTACCGCTTAAGTGTAATTGTTAATATATGTGTATTATCAGAGTTAACTTCCACTTCTCCTGTGTAATTTAACTTTTTCTTTAAAAAAATTCAAACCATTTCATCTATATTTATATTCATTTGCTATATTATTCTTTTATTTGCTTTATTTTCCTCTCTAAATGGGATGAACTATCAATATCGCTCTATATAAATACAGATACATAAATATAAATATAGTTTTCCATATATTTCTATAGTTGTTTCATATGGACACTATGATATACTATCTTATATTGTTTATAACATGAACAAACAAGAATATTTCCCAGACATATCTTGAACTGACCTAAGTACCTCCTCCCTGAGGACTAGTTTTCATGGTACCAGAAGGCACCATGCAAGTTTCAAAAGGGAGGGAAGCAACAAACAATCCCATCTAGCTATGAAACCTATGAACCACAGCAATGACCACCACCACATGATAACCCTAAGGGTGAAATAGTGGTAAGTATAGCTTGGCTGTAACCAACAGCTCTCTGGTTGGACTTACAATCTGCTCAAGAAGAGGGGAGCCATGCCTTGTGCTTGAAACCTAGTCAACAACTTAGGGCTAGTAGAGTCCTGGATCTTGAAGGAGAACCTACAACTGTTACTTGACTAATTCCTATCTAAATTCTAAATATTTGTCCTTAAAGCCACAGATAAATGTAGTCATCACTGCTCATCAAGAACATTTTTATTTGTAATAGACAGAGATCATTACAGAAAACCAGAGCCAATCAAAGTTCAGTGTTTTGGTGCCTAGCCTCGGTGGATACATCTACCAAACAACTCCAGTACCTAAGGTTCAAAGATCATTGCAGAAGAGGAGGCAGAATGATTTTAAAAGCTAAAAGAACAAGGGGTTTTCTATGAGACTGTTTCTTAGCTACACATTGTAGCTAAGATTGTCAAAAGCTACATCCATAAATTCTCACCAACATGGCTACCTAAGCCATGAATAAGACTGCACCAATAGACATACTAATGTGGAAGGAGGAAAAATCATAATGTTTCAATTCTAGCCAAATACTACAGATAACTAAGAAATGCTGAGAGTAGAAGAAATAATCTTCCCCAGGGAAGAGCCCTCAGATTGTAATTCAATAACAAATGGTCAGCCATGAAAACTTACACATACAATTAACATTATACAGACTGAGAATGTTGTATTCATGTATTTGAGTTATATATGCACATACACATAAGCATATTCACATTAACATGTGCATATAAGTATATTCATATATGTCATAATTAAAGAAAAAGAAGCCATAAATTTGATAGACAGCAAAGTAGACAGGTCATTTGGAAGGGCTAGAGGGAAGGAAGGAAAGAGAAATGATTTAATTTTATTATAATCTCAAAAAAGTTATAGTCTCAGTATTCAAAAAGTAGAGACAGATAGATCACTGAGTTAGAGGACAGCCAGAAAAACAGTTAGAACCTGTCTCAAAAATAAATAAAACAAGCACTTCTGTGCTGGATAGTTTTATGTCAACTTGTTTTATCATGGCCATGATAAAAAATTTTTACATAAAAAAGAAGATATTATCACTCTAATATCTATATGATGACCTATGACAGCCTCTCTAGAGAATGCCTTGGGATAGAGAATTTGGAACTTCTATCATTTTCTACTGCAGGAATCATTATGGTTCCAGATCATAAGTGCTATATTACTCTTCTTTGTCTTGAGGACAGACAACACACAATACAGTATTTCTATTCCATCTAAGCCAGTAATAACTAGGCCCAGCCTTCTTAGTTTCCCAGATGTGATGATATTGTGTGCATTCAGAGTGGTTTGGTCATGCATATGACTTTGGGTTTGTAAGTCAGCTTTCCTTCCATGAGTTGAGTTGACAGCAGAGGAGCTGGAAATTCATGAAAACAGAAGTTTTGCACTTTTATCCCCCTGGCGGAAGATTTATATGTTTCTGGAAGATTTTTCTCCTTATCAGATACAACTTTACCGTTTTCATCAATGCCATGGCAATGCTCAACCTTTATCCTGCCAGTGTCTGAACAGACACAAGAGTAAAATTGGATGATCTAAGAGTTAACTTTCCACATATTTCATTTACATCTAAAGATGTATGAAGAAACTATTCTATACAAGGCCACATTATATGTAATATTGCTACCTAGGTGTACCTGGAAATTTAAGTGAACAAAATAAACTCTTACTATGATAATATAAAGAATTCTTTAAATGACCACATAGCACTTAGTATATGTATACTAATTAATATGTACTAATTTCTCCAGAAATAATTAATAATATATATTGTATATAAACTAATATATATATATATATATATATATATATATATATATATATATATCCAGAAATAAAGATACTACAAAGTTTATTATCATCCATGAAAATAATTCTGACAATACTGTTTTTAAATTCATCTCACTTGGGTAATTCTTAATATGTAACTTCAAAATTTTAAACGTAACGGGAACATAGAAACAGAACTCAAGGAATAGTTGTGCTTTTTCTCACACTCTGTATTTTGAGATCTTAACACTCTAGCATGACACTTAGAAAACTTTTGAAAAAATTAAACATTTGTTGAAGGCAGAATTTTTTTTTTCCCAGAGCTGAGGACCGAACCCAGGTCTTGTGCTTGCTAGGCAAGCGCTCTACCACTGAGCTAAATCCCCAACCCATAATTTTAATGTGATCTCTGCTGGGCACCACTTATTCACACCTTCTCCTAGCCTGCACAGCAGGAGCTCCAGATGAACTAACATCTTTGTGATAATGTGATGTTATATGCCAAAAGTGAAGGACTTTGCAATTATAAGGAAAGTCTCTTTTTCCTTCCAACAATCATATACAAATGGGAGGGGAGGTTAATTGTTAAATATGTATGCACAATTAGCATTAAAATGTTAAATATATCCACAGCCAACACAGATTGATTTATTTCATTCTTCAAGGGCTCTGGGCAGAGATTCAGGTAGCCATATCTGAACTTAAAATTCATAATAACTTGAGAAGATCAGCGACCATATTTTAATAAGAAACAGGTCACATTATGAAGATAATTTTTTAAAAATTAAAGTAAATTTTTAAATAACCATTTAAAACTTGTCAGTAAAAAATAAACATCCTATCTAACCCAATTTTTCTTTTCCTGGTGATCATTTTAAAACTCCACAGGTATGTGCTTCAAAGCTCTCTGTTTTTTTTTTTTTTGAGGTTTTTTATTAAAAGCAGCTTTCCCTCAGATACTCCATATACAAGATTCTCATAGGAATAGGTCTCAGCATTCCATTTGAAACAGATGAGGTTGCTTAGCAACCATCTTACCCCACTGTCCCCATCAGTTAAAAAACACTAACTCACACACCAAGACTAAAAACAGAAGATGAAAATAAAAAAATGAAATGCTAGTAGCATACCCATGGGAAGTGCAATCCAGATATTGAAGGTTAAAAGTTTCTTACACAACAGTCATCTTGTTTAAATTTCCATTTGCTAAAGCATATGCATACGAGAATCTTCAAAGGGAACTTCATCCTTTGAATCTCACAAATTTTGACGGATTAGCAATGAGAAAGAGTGACTCAGAAGAAGCTGTGTGTTGACGTGGAACTAAGAAGTACTTAACCCTTTTTGAATGGATTAAAAAAATTAAATAGTGAAGCATAGGCAAAGCACAAAATACTCTAAGAAACAGAAAATGAGTGGGAGAGATGACTTATTCAGTGTGAAGAGATGGAAAAGCTACCTCTTACACCCCATAGTTCTGGGAAATAGGTTTTCTGCCAACTAGCCACTACTACTGAAAAGACTCGGAATTTGGAGAAGTGACTAGAGGTTTCCTCCCCACTTCCTGATGATGTCATCTGGGACAAATTCCTGTTTAGTTCCAAGTTTCTTTTACTTATCAATGGAACAACTGGCTTTCTCTACATTGTATCACCGTTGTGAAATATCTGAGGCTGGTTAACTTCATGAAGAAAGGAGATGTATTTTGAGCACAGTTGCAGTAACAGGCTGTGAGCTCTCAAATGGTGAAGGCCATCTTCCAGGTAGAGCTCTCACCCAGCCAACACTAGCACATTGTATGAGACAGGGAGGGTGTGCATGCTCTCCCATTCTCTGGTCTCTCTCCAGAGATGTAGGCCCTGAAAGGCTACCTCTGCTCCACTGGACGGTTTCATACTCATGCACATACTAAGTTGAGTCTTTGAGTTTAAAGAGAGCTATAACATGAATTGCAAAATGGTCTTATTAATAAAAAAAAAACAAAAAAAAAAAACCTTGAGCCAGTTATTGGGGTGAAAGCTGAAAGATCAGAGACCAAGCCAGCCAAGTCTTACCTCTAGGAACTCCTCAGCCCAAGAGAGAAGTACTTCCTGTATATTCATGCCTGTATACCTTTCTTTTTTTTTTTTTTTTTTTTTTTTGGTTTTTCGAGACAGGGTTTCTCTGTGTAGCTTTGCGCCATTCCTGAATGTCGCTTTGTAGACCAGGCTGGCCTCGAACTCACAAAGATCCGCCTGCCTCTGCCTCCCGAGTGCTGGGATTAAAGGCGTGCGCCACCACCGCCCGGCGCCTGTATACCTTTCTGTGCCCTGCCATCTTACTTCCTCTCTCTGACCAGCTACATCACTTCTTCTTTCCACCCAGTTCTATCACTTCCTGTCTGTCTGTACAGATCTCTATGGTTAACTAGTGCTGGAATTAAAGGCATGTGCCACCACAGCCGGCTCTGTTCCCAATGTAGCCTTGAACTCACAGAGATCCGGATGAATCTCTGCCTCCTGAATGCTAGGATTAAAAGTGTGTGCTACCACTGCCTGACCTCTATATTTAATATAGTGGCTGGCTGTTTCCTCTGATCTCCAGGCAAGCTTTATTTGTTAGAGCACAAATAAAATATCACCACACAAAGCAATGAAGTTTAGAGGGAAAAGTTGTGAAAGGAGAGAATAGGTTTTTCAGGGAGGGAATGGGCTGGGTTTTATCCAAATTCTTTATGTGCATGTATGATATTCCCAAACTTTTAAAATATTCATCAAGAGAAGACTTTTGCAGTATTAGATGGGAAGAGTTTGGTGTATTTAAGAGCAGAAGAAAGGATTAAGTAAGCTGATATGCAGAAGTTAGAAAAGAAAGTGTCCTATTGTTAGTCCATGTGAACTATCATAAAGGAAGCAGAGACTTGTTCTAAGGCTAAAGACAAATCTCAGAGAAGGTTACAAATAGGAAACCCTTTCCACTCAAGAGAGAAAATGCTCTACTACTTTATTAGTTTTGGGAATTAAAATGAAAGAGATAAAATAAACACAGTAATTAGAATTACAGGAAAGAAATTTAACCATCTTCATTGTTAGATTTTCATACTATTTAAAATATTTTTATTAGATCATTGAGTATTTCATACAATTTATTTTGATAATATTCAAAGTATCTTCCAAGATCAATACTCTCTTCTCAACCTACTCAAATTCATGCCCTCTTTTTTTTAGCTATCAAGAACAACTTATCTAACAGATCTTATGTGTGGTCTTCAATTGGATAATTACTAATTTACCAGTGGCTACATTCTTAGAAAAAACTGAGTCACCCACTTCCAGGGCTAAAAATTTCCAGTAGCTCCATGGCTTTGTGTGTGATGTCATGCCCAACTCACCTGTTCATGTTAGAATTTGGTCTGGATTGGGCTTAAACAGGTTATGTGTATGCTGCTATTAGCTGTAAGAACAATAATAATGATGAATCCGGTCACAAATGCCCACAGGTGAAAAAGTGGCACAAACATCACAGAAGTAATCAGCCACTTTCTGGTTGAAATTAAGACACACTCCAGAAAATAAATCCCATACTTACACTATTTGTTTAACTAAGAACTTATAGCTAAACAGCCTATAGATTCTAGGAGAGAACATACTAATTTTATGTTGCACATGGGTAGAGATTGTCTGTGGATGTCACAGGTGTTCAAGGCAGATGATGATAAACAGGTGCGGTTCTGTAATACACAGCATTTTTCACACTTATTAAGCAATAAAGTGGGCACATTATTAAACTGACTCCTGATAACTTATCCTTTTACCCACAGATTACTGCACCTATCAACCCTCATCTGAGAAGCTTCTACATTTAGTAAATGGCAGTTAACAGAATAGCCCATAACTGGCAAAGGTATAGACAATAAGAGACTGTAGAATGCTGAGATCTAAACAGAATACATGCACAGAACCTCTATATGCCAGTCAAGGTTCAGGAATCATAATAGAGCAGGGGGCAAAAAGATCATAAGAACCAGAGCTGGTGGAGAGCTGCAAGGTAATATATCTTCTGAACACAGCAGAGCAGCTGCAATATCATATTTTTAAGGATAATGGTTACAAGCATGCAGGTGTATAGTTACCAGAGATATATCTATAGCACTACGCAGTGGTTGCATGGGAAATGTGTTCATTTTCAATTCATACAATTGCTGATTCAATTATTTGGTTTCCATTTTCTCTTTTGAGGAGTCTAAAGAGACAACAGTCCCTCATTCCTACCCTTGGGAGAGAAAATTTTAGTTGAAATACTGACTTGCCATCTAGCATTTCTCTTCTTTAGTAATATATTTAGAACATTTAAGTTTCTGTCCCCTAGACATTAATGTAGGACTCTCACTGTAGCTATGTATTCCCAAATTCTAGGCTGATATTTTGATTTATTTTCACTACACTTATTTTAAGATGTTAATTGTTAGTAAAACCAAATTTCTTTTATCTTTACTAAATGTTTTTGATGTGTTTAATTACCATTAATGCCACTGAAATATACAATCTGCATTTTTATTCACCATAAGTTTTTTTAGAGTGCAAAAGTAACTCCACTTTCAGTAAACACATCCTATATGTGATGAGCAAGCATGGGACTCCACTATTTGTCAGGATGTCATCATAGTATTTTTTACTGTAATTGAAACACATGGGTAGAGATTGTCTGTCGATGTCACAGGTGTTCAAGGCAGATGATGATAAACAGGTGCGGTTCTGTAATACACAGCATTTTTCATACTTATTAAGCAAAAATATTGAATGAACTCATTAGTTATAAATAGTATGAATTCACTATTTCACTAATGAATAACAACTATTCAACCATAGGCATAAGACTATAGACTATTTTCTAAATAGTAGAGGTGCCTTGGCAGCATCTAGAAATTGCTCCCAGGACTCAGCAGAGCAATAAATAGCCTCACCTAAGTGATAAATGTGAAATTAACCTCCCTGAACAAGACTTTTTACAAAACTGGTTAGCCATTAAATTTCTTTCCATCATGGACTGGATGGAACAACCTTTTCATTAATTCTGTTAGTGCTTCTTCCTGGTGCTTACTGCACTATCAGTTATAACATCTGCTTACTGTGGAGACACACAGAAATCTAAATGAAACACACATAGAGCAAAGCAAAGGATTTGCAAAGCAGAGTAAACTGAATTTGCTGATTCCATTCTCTATTCAATTTTGTATAAAAGTCTTACATATTATACACATGAATTTTGGAATTTGTGTGGAGATGATGTCACACACCCACAAGTAAGTAATATGAAGGAACTCGGGCTTTATTTAATGGTCAAGATAAAGTATTAGAAGCTTACAAAATATTAAACATTGTGAACAAATGGTTAATGAAGAATCTAAAAGAGTGGCTTTAATGCAATCCCTTTATCTTCAAGAGAATACAGAGAAATTATTCAGCACCCTAATTAGGAGTTGCAATAAAGAGATATGGAACTGAAAATGTTTTAGAGGAAGTTAAAAGATACAAAGAAAGACATCAATAGGAGTGCAGATCAAACAGAGAACAAAGCCTAAATGGTTTAGACAGGTTTTTGAGAATATACATTCAAAGGGCAAAATCTAATGAAAAATTTGTTGGAGAGGTGAAACTAGGGAACTTTGGGAACAGCCTGAAAGAGCAAATAGTTGAGATTCTGAGTTTAAAATGATGCTTGGTTAAAAACAGCAGCAACAACAAAAAAGAGAGTGAGTGTACATGGAAAGGGAACATAAGTAGTCATCTCAAACCTGTAGGAAGCTTTGAAGCTTCGACGACTGAGATATAGGGAGGTCAAGGGTCAGCAGTCAGATTGAATTACAGCAAGACTACCCCGTGCGTATAACAACGAGGTCTCAGAGTGGTATGGGAAATGAGATTCTTGAGCAAAAAGGAGAAAAAGAAACTTCACTCAAAGCCATCCTATTTCACAGGAGAGTAGAGCTCAGAGGAAAGGAATTATAGGTTAGCAGGAGACTGTTCTTATTAAAGGAATAAAATATAATCAAAATAATGATAGTAATGAAAAAGTCCTACCTTCTTGCAGAAGCTGATAAAGGAACAGTGGTCATGAGAAGCTGGGTGGAGTTGGGAGGACATGGCAGAGGCTGATGAAGGAACCAGTGTCAGCATCTTGACTGAGAGGAGCCATCCACATGTGATATCACAGGTATCTGAATGTGACAGTACAGCATTTTAAAGAGCTAGATGGAAGTGTTTAATAGTCACATCAGAAGGAATTGGTAACAGATATTGAGGGAACAGATATATTTGATATATATGTCATGAGAAACCACATCTATGAATCTGTGTAATTATTTTTTTTAGAGTTTCAGCTAAAATAAAGTCAATTTATGTTATAAATTGGAAAAAAATAAAACATGAAATGACTTAACAGGAAGTGCATATAAATATTCTGGAGTCTTCATTATATGATTTGATAAATCTCATTCTTTTGGGCATTTTAACAAGTGAATAAACATGTTGTTTAGTTTTTATTAAATTTATTTGTTTATTTACTTAAATGTGGTGTGTGTGTGTGTGTGTGTGTGTGTGTGTGTGTGTGTGT
>CABHPP010060411.1:6977-30372 GCA_902168425.1 Peromyscus attwateri
CCTGAGTCCTGGGGCACCGGCCCTCTCCTGAGTCCTGGGGCACTGGCCCTCTCCTGAGTCCTGGGGTGCCAGCCCTCTCCTGAGTCCTGCTCAGTGTGGGCCCTGAGCCTCAGCATCTCAGAGTTGCCCTTTACTTGCGTTCTTCCCGTCTGCCCTTGAGCCCTGTCCTAAGTGGGGCTCAAAGGCCAATGTGTTGTCTCATCTCTTCACTTCTCCTAGATGTCAGATGTCCTTGTCCCTAAACACCCTCTTCTCTCTTCTAACTATAAAAATCACACTGAAAGTAGCCACAAAGTAAAAGGCATTGGGATGTCAGCAGTGCCCCAGCTCAGGAGTTCCCTAGAGTTCTGGTGACATGCCCTGAGTCCTAATAAGCCAATTGTGCCTGTGGCCCAAATTAATATTTGTTTAATGCGGTTCCAATCAAAACTCTAATAGGGCTGTATTTTATAATTGATTATGATTTATGAAATAATCAAAATAACCAAGGAAGTGTTCTAGGGGGAAAAAAGAGGAACAAGGAGGAACCACTCGCTCAGCTGGATATTAACATGTACTCCAAATATCTAAAAAGAAATTAACAGTAAGCCCCAGTAGCTAGACAAGCTGTGCAGACTGGGCAACTGGGAGCAAGCCATAGTAAATGTAAAATGTAGTGTGTGGTGAGGGTGGTTTCTTACGCCCTGGTGAGAATGGATTGTATAACACATGCTGCTGAGGTAATGGGGAACACTCAAGGAAAAAATGGCTGTACTTAACTCGAGAGTACTATACTTAACTCAGGATAAATTCAATACTAGGTGACTTCAATGTAAAACAAAATCGTGAAGTTGGCAGGACAAGGTGGTGCAAAGCCTGTAATGCCAGCACTTTAGGAACCCAGGGAAGAGAGCTGCTAGAAGTTTGAGGCAGGCCTGGGCACCATAGCAAGTACCAGGCCAGCTGTGACTAATAGCAAGGCCCTGTCCTAAAAAGCGAAAGCAAACAAAATTAAACCAATAGACTCTGAAGACACCATAAATCCATTATTAGGACTCAATGTGATTTAAGTAAATGCTCTACATGCAAAAAGAGAAAACATGGATTAATATACCTCACCAAAAAAAAAATTTCCAAATATGAAAAAAGCCACAAGAGGAAAAAATTATAGATTTGTTATTTAAAATGTAAGGTTTCCACATGTTAAACATATAAAAATACTCTCCAAATAGCTAAAAGGTAGACTTAAAAATCACAGCAGGTGTAATAAAGCATTTTTACAAATTAGTAACAAAACCACTGAGCACCACAATATGAAAGTGACATAAACAGGAAATTCACAAAAGAGAGACTATAAATGGCCAGGAAGCGTTTGGAAACAGTTTAGCTTTCGTAGTAATCAAACCCACAGAAGTAGGTCAGGGAGATGGTTCAGTGGGTAAGGCTGCTCGCTGGGTTCAGATTCCCCAGAACCCACACAAATCCACTTATGGTAGTACATGTCTGCCATCTCATCACTCCTATGGAGAGATGGAAAACAGAGACAGGAGAATCCCCAGAAACTCTCAACCAGCCTGCCTGTCATACGTATCGGTCAACAAGAGACCCTGTCTCAAGCAAAGCAGAAGTCGGGAACTGACATCTGAGGTTGTCCTCTGATTACTATACAAATGCAGTGGTAATTGCACACCTACACACACACACACACACACACGGGGTGGGGGGCAGCAGAGGGAGGAGAGGGAGGTTTTGTTGTTGTTGTTGTTGTTTAAGCGTAAGGGCTGAAGAGATGGCTCACCAGTTAAGAGCACCCACTGCTATTCTACAGGACCAGGGTTTGGTGTCCAGCAACCACATTATAACTCCAATCACTTATAACTCCAGTTTCAGGAGATCCAACACCCTCTTCTGATCTCTTCAGGTACCCATACATGCATCCACACTCAAACACATACCTATAAATAAAATAAATCTTTGCTCTAAATCACAGAAGCATATTGAAACAGTTTTCCTATCTAACTGTCAAGGCCTTTTAATGGTGGTGCTTCATGTAAGCTGAGTTGGGAGTCACACTTTCCCAGGCATTGCCAGAGGAAAGGCCATCTGAGGCAAAAATGCAGTCATGTGAGTCAAGAGAACCATCTCTAGGCCTGTGTCCAAAGGCAGTTTATTCCAGCCCAAACTGAGCCAACTATGATGGCACATGCCTGTAATCCCAGCATTCAGGAGGCTGAGGCAAGAGAATCAAGACTTCAAGGCCAGCCCGGACTATACTAGAGACCCTGTCACAAACAAACATACAAAACAAGTGTCACATCCCTGTAATGTAATGTCATGCTGCCCCTTTAAACAGAAGTGGGGTACTGCTTGAGAGAAACAAGCAAAGGACAGTGTTTGGATTGGTGGCTTACATTACTCTCCTTTACACTGCTTTCCCTACATTTTGTATACGCTTGTGTTTTTATGATACAAAGTGGTATGTCCCTGTTTTTGTTTAGGTTTTGTTTGGGGGGTTTTTTGGTGGGTGGGGCGTCGTTTTTTTGGAAACAGAATCTTACTATATAGCCCAGGCTAGCCTTGAACTCAAACCCTTGATCTTAGTGCCTCAGCCTCCTGAGTGTGTGGACTACAAGCACGTGCCACCACACCGGGCTTTCTTATCCACTTTCTAATGCCATGGAAACCCATTTGCAGGCCCCAGTCAGGCGTCTTGCTTCTGATGTTCCCCAAATAAAAAGCAACTTTGCAACACCTTGCTTGCCCCGCGCCCCCCACTCTGCACTTCTGAAGATCCTGGTATCTTTGTTCTCTTTCTGTGACGGTGTCTCTGAACACAGAGACCCCAACCTTGTTTGCTTAGTGTTGTTCCTCTTTCTTCCCGGAGAAAAGAAGAGCACGTCGGCTTTCATGTTGCCAATCCTCACCCACCCGCCATCAGTGCTTACATGTGTGTTTGATTTGGTACCAGTTGGGGTGGGTCATGGGAACAAGTCCGAAAAAGAAAAAAAAAAAATGCTGGTTTCTTTTGCATTGTGAGGAGTCACTGACTCCAGCTTTGTGCTTGTCCCACAGACATGAAGCTGCCTGGTGTGGCCAGAGATTGGTACAGTTACGATTTTCTGTGCTGAAACCGTTCTGAGAACTCCAACAGAAGACTTCAGTGTTCAAGGCAAGCCAAAGGCATTTGAGAGGGAATTAAAGCCAAAAGCCAAGAATTTCACTGTCCTGGCCCCACCCACTCCGAAAAGAAGTCATTGCCCACAGGCCAGGCAACAATGGCAAGCAAGCGGAAATCTACGACTCCGTGCATGGTTCGGACATCACAAGTAGTCGAACAGGACGTGCTGGAGGAGACAGACAGGGCCAAAGACAAAGGAATGGGCATGCCACAGTCCGATGTGACCAAGGACAGCTGGGCAGCAGAACCTGAAAACTCGTCCAAAGAAAATGAAGTGGTAGAGATGAAATCTATGGGGGAAAACCAGTCCAAAAAACTCCAGGGTGGCTATGAGTGCAAATATTGCCCTTATTCCACACAGAATCTGAACGAGTTCACAGAACACGTCGACATGCAGCACCCCAACGTGATTCTCAACCCCCTCTACGTGTGTGCCGAATGTAACTTCACAACCAAAAAGTATGACTCCTTATCTGACCACAACGCCAAGTTCCATCCTGGGGAGACCAACTTCAAGCTGAAATTGATCAAGCGTAATAATCAAACTGTCCTGGAACAGTCCATCGAAACCACCAACCACGTGGTGTCCGTCACGGCCGGTGGTCCTGGAAGTGGTGACAATGACCCCGGGGTCTCGATGGGTAAAATCCCCATGATGAAGACAGGAAAATCGAAGGCAGATGCAAAGAAAGTGCCCAAGAAGCCTGACGAGGCTGCCCCGGAAAACCACATGGAAGGGACTGCCCGCCTGGTGACGGACACAGCTGAGATCCTGTCCAGACTTGGAAGTGTGGAGCTCCTTCAAGATTCACTGGGACATGTCATGCCTTCTGTACAGCTGCCTCCAAATATCAACCTTGTCCCCAAGGTCCCCGTCCCCCTGAATACTACCAAATACAACTCTGCCCTGGACACAAATGCCACCATGATCAACTCCTTCAACAAGTTCCCTTACCCGACCCAGGCCGAGCTCTCTTGGCTAACAGCTGCCTCTAAACACCCAGAGGAGCACATCAGAATCTGGTTTGCCACCCAGCGCTTAAAACACGGCATCAGCTGGTCCCCGGAAGAGGTGGAGGAGGCCCGAAAGAAGATGTTTAATGGTACCATTCAGTCGGTACCCCCGACTATCACTGTGCTTCCTGCTCAGCTGGCCCCCACAAAAATGTCACAGCCCATCCTCCAGACAGCCCTGCCGTGCCAGATCCTCGGCCAGCCCAGCCTGGTGCTGACTCAAGTGACAAGTGGGTCGACGACCGTCTCTTGCTCCCCCATCACACTTGCCGTGGCAGGAGTGACCAACCATGGCCAGAAGAGACCTTTGGTGACTCCTCAAGCTACCCCTGAGCCGAAGCGTCCACACATTGCCCAGGTGCCAGAGCCTCCACCCAAGGTGGCCAACACCCCCCTCACCCCAGCTAGCGACCGCAAGAAGACCAAGCTGCAGATTGCGCACCTCAAGGCAAGCTTTTTACAGAGCCAGTTCCCTGACGATGCTGAGGTCTACCGCCTCATTGAGGTGACAGGCCTTGCCAGGAGCGAAATCAAGAAGTGGTTCAGTGACCATCGTTACCGGTGTCAGAGGGGCATTGTCCATATCACCAGCGAATCCCTTGCCAAAGACCAGATGGCCATTGCAGGCACCCGACACGGTCGCACCTATCACGTATACCCAGATTTTGCCCCCCAGAAGTTCAAAGAGAAAAGCCAGGGACAGTTGAAAACCCTGGAAGACAGCTTTCTGAAAAGCTCTTTTCCCACCCAGGCAGAAGTAGAGCGGCTGAGGGTGGAGACCAAGCTGAGCAGGAGGGAAATCGACTCCTGGTTCTCAGAGAGGCGCAAGCTTCGAGACAGCATGGAGCAGGCCGTCTTGGATTCCATGGGGTCCAGCAAAAAAGGCTCAGATGTGGTAGCCCCCAATGGTGCTCTATCTCGACTTGACCAGCTCTCCGGTGCACAGTTAGCTGGTTCTCTGCCCAGCCCTTCATCAGCAATTATACAAAATCAAGAACAGATTCACCTGCTCAGGAGCACTTTCGCGAGAACCCAGTGGCCCACGCCTCAGGAGTACGACCAGTTAGCGGCCAAGACCGGGCTGGTCCGAACTGAGATTGTGCGCTGGTTCAAGGAGAACAGATGCTTACTAAAAACTGGAACCTTGAGTTGGCTGGAGCAGTACCAACAGCATCACCTGGCGGATGATCACGGCCGTGATGTCGTATCAAGAAAAGCGGCGGCGAAACAAGTTGCCGAGAGCCCAAAGAATGGAAGCGAGGTGGCTCAACAGTACGCCAAGGACCCCAGAGTGCTCTGTGAGGAGGACTCTGACAAGCTGGTCCCCAGGGTGAAAACGGGTGGCGAGCAAGCCAAGGACTGTTTGGCAGGCAAGCCCTCAGCGGCCGCCTCAGACAGGTCAGAGGGCAGCAGCCGAGATGGCCCGGGCAGTGAGGACAACAACGAGGAGTCAGGCATCGTGGACTTTGTGGAAGTGACGGTCGGAGAGGAGGACGCCATCTCTGAGAAGTGGGGGAGCTGGAGTCAGAGAGTAGCAGAAGGCACAGCGGACCGGGCAGACTCCGACTCGGACAGCGCCCCTGCCGAGGCCGGCCAAGCCTAGACAGGTAATCCTGCCTGTTGACTCCAGAGGACGGGGAAATGCAGATTTCCATTTTTTATTGGCACATTTAATATAGATGGAGGGTTCCAAGATGCTGACTCCGACAATGTACCTGTTTCCATTAATGTGTTAGTTGTCCGTATGTGTTGACACAAATCATCCAGATCAACCAGATATGTCATGGACATGGTATATTCAAGTATTTCTTATCAGAAACTAGGGCATTTCAGATTTCAGATTTTTTTTCCCCAGAATTTGGAACATTTGCACATATAATGTAGTGTGCTGGGGGCTGGGACCCTAATCTGAATCTGAAAATATTTATGTTTCACGTTTGCGTTATACACAGAGACCAAAGGTAACTCCAATGCAATATTTTTCATAATTTTATGTATGCTTGAAACATCATTTCATGGTGTGGTATTTCCTCCGCCCATCATGCTGGCATTGGAAAGTTTCAGATTTTGAAGCATTTAGTAGTTTAGAATTTCAGATTCAGAATGTTCAACCTGTGTTTATCATGTATATTTATCACGTACAGTATGTTTGAAATACATATACATAATGGAATGGTTCAGTGGAGCTCATTTGCCTATGCACTACCTCACACACACTTGTCAGTTTCTTTTGTGTGGCAAGTAAGTCCTTTTTCAAGGTTCTTTGACAAGGGGATGAAATAAACAGGGCCTGAAAGTCCTGTGCCCTTATTTGTAAGGCTGTTCTCGGAGGGGATGCCCCACTGCCTGGACCTGTTTGGACACCAGCCTTCAGGCCTGTTCATACTTGAGTCATTTCAAACTGTTAGACCAACACATCCTCTGTGTGTATTATGGTCACAGTTGGGGAAAAAAAAGAAAAAAGAAACAAGAAGGAAGGGAATGTATTCTATCTTCTCCTTTGTTCTTTTTTTGTTTTATTTCAAGTTTACTGAATTGGAGATTGAAGGTTGTTTCTTTGCACCTGGAAGACTGGAAATACTCCTTTTTTTTTTTTTTTTTTTTGCCTTGTGTGGCTCAGGGAAGGTGCTTTCTGCTTAAGTCCCCGTAACCCCTTCAAATCTGGACAAGACCTGTGCAGATTTAGACCTGTGGAGCCACAAAAGCCAGGGAAGGGAGGTTACCATGGTTACTAATGGCCATGTCATCCACATAATGGGACAGGCCTTGAAGCCCTTGGTGCGTGTGCTTCCCAAGAGGTCAGCACAAGTCAAAACCTGACTGCAGCAGCTGACTTGGCTGTGTGTGTGGAGAAAAGGGGGTGGGAGGAGGGGCAGCTTGAAACCTAAGCCTGAAAGGCCCATGATTTGGCCAGGTGAGCTGCTCTAGAGATCACTGAAAAAGCCACAGAAGGGGCCTCCCAAGATACCCTTTGAAACAAAGGTGAGACTCTTTGTTTGGTCCTGAAGGAAACCCTGCAGGTTACACACTTCCATGCTGATGAACTTAGACAACTTGGGCCAGCCATGCTGCTCATTTTTAACTCGTTTATTGCATGATAAAATGAGGTGCCTGGCAAATCCGTAAAACCCTCTGGAAGCTTTTTCTAGCCAGTTGCGGCAACAGTTTAATGAGTAGTCAACCGCAGAGTACCAACACATCTTCTTGAGGAACTTCTCATGAGTCCGGGAAAGGATATGGCCCAAAGAGGAGGTGCTGGTGATAGGTGAGAGTCCTGAGATCCACAGGAGTATCAACGGGCCACCTCTTTCTGGCTACCTTGTGTCTTTCCGCTCTCTGGTCATTTCCCTACCTTCTTAGGAAGCCCTGCCATTCTAGCTATGCCTCCCCTGTTGAAACAGTGGTTTTGTTTTGTCTTGGTTTTTTGTCCTCATGAATGCTCTAAATGCCCGGAGTTTCTCTTCTTGATCTTGATCCATGGTATGAATTTACATGTTTTCTATTTCTTCCCACCCTAGAGCTGACAATAGATTCAGTTCCATTCAACAATACATTGAGCATCCTGTACACTGGTTGCCATAGTCAATACCAAAAGACAATGGAGGGAGACAGACGGTGCAGTTCCCATTCCCAACAGAGCTCAGTTGGGCTGAGGACAGAGACTGCACTTCCCATTACTAGCCAGTATGACCTGTGAAGTGATGGGGACATGTACCATAGTGTGGGGTCCTCATTGGAGGCATACCCAGACTAGGCATCATAGGGGGTTAAGGGAAGAAGGGATATTGACTCTGGGGTAGCTTTTTAGGAGAGTCAAGAAATCAGACAAAAAAAGGAGTTGTTCAAGCAGCAAGAGCAGCATGGGCCAAGGTCCAGAGACTGTACATGTGAGGACCAGAAGAGGATTGGCATGGACAGAAAGTGGTCTGGGTTCTGCTAATGATTAAAAGAAGCAAGCTGAAAGCAAACCTAACTGTTTTCTCTAAGAGGCTGAAGCTATTCTGAACCAGCTGTGTTGGCTCAATTGGATGTGAGGACACAGTACCCCAGTGTGGGCTCAGATGGTGTTTCCTCATCCCCACAGCTGAGTGAGAGGTAACCCAGGGGAGCTGTCCCCCAGAGAGACGTGGCCACCTGTTGGCATCCCTTCCCTGAAGGTATACACCATCTGAGTAGGTGTATGACTGCCTGATTCCCTGAGGCCTGAAGAAAACAAAGATGGGGGATGCTAAGATCACCAGAAGAAGTTTTGGGGAAGGAGAAGGAAAGATGGGTGAAGGTTTCCCGAGGAGCAGCAGCCTAGCCGCTGCTCAGGATGCCCGTGTCTTACCTAGTTCTCTGGCAGAGGCAACTCTCTATATTCTTACAATCCAGAAAATGAGCCTCAGACAGCAGGGAACTCACCCAAATTCCTCCATCCGTCAGCTCAGCTGGATTCTAAAGCCCCTACTCTTCCTGCCGCCATCTGAAATGTCCCATTGCTCTTGGTCACCCTCCTTCCACTCTCTCTTCACTGACCTCCACCTTCCATCTAAGGATGTGGAGAATGGTCCGGAAGTTAGAAGTTGACTGTTGAATTAACACCAGACCACTCAGAGTGGTAGGGAGTACCTATATTCCCATTTTCTGTGAGCTTACAGAATATTCCTGAACGAGATACTGGAGCTTTTCAGTACCTAGTGCTACCACCTATTCACGAAGGTCTCCTGATGGTTCAGGGGGCCATGTTATAGAGGATGGGCCTGCAGGCCACACAGGCAGCAGCATCTGAAATCTGTCCCAAGTCCTAACCAGAAGCACCCATCAAACAAATCTTCCAACTTAGAGAGCAGAAAAATCTCCCTAAATTGTGGATCTCTTGACATCCATGGATATGCCTAACACATGTATTGGGACTGAGGAGATGGCTCAGTTGCTTAAAACGACTGTTGACCGCCCCTGTAAAAAGCTGAGCACAGTAGTGGCATATACCTGCAATCCCAACACTGGGGAGGCAGAGACAGGAGGAGCTCAGAGCTTACTGGTAAACCAGTTCAGCCAAATCAGCAAGCTCCAGATTCATCAGGAGATTTTATTTCAAAAACTAAGGTGAAGAATGATTAATGAAACCCAATGTCAACCTCATATACATACATACATATATAGATATGAATGAATGAAATTGCAGCTATGTGCAATGGGAACATATATCGTAATCCCAAAATAATTCATGGTTTTAACCTCATGAAGGTGCTATCTGACACACAAGATGGTAGAAAGGCAGAGATCCCTGAAGCAAGAAGCGCCAAGGGCTCAAGGATCAGATTTTCCCTTATGGTACTGAGTATCTCTACCAGTAAAGCCCTGAGCATTAACTTCTGCAAGGTTCATGACCGTGAATGCCCCACACCACGCTCATTTCAGCCTTTTCTGTTAGGCATAAAGATTAGCAATCCTTCCCAGCCCTGAAGTGATGTTCTTTTGATTGGAATAATTTTTGATTGATCTTGCTGATAGCCGTCGCTTAGTAAGAGGTTGAAAAATAAACTTTTTCTTTCCTAAAATTTAATCAATCTGCTTAGGCAAGACATTGTCAAGCATATGACTGGATGTGCAGTCAAATGACCTATGTTATTGCTGCAGATGATGATGATGATGATGGTGGTGGTGATGATGGTGATGATGATGATGGTGACAGTGATGATTATGATGATAGTGATGATGTTGGTGATGATGGTGGTGGTGGTAGTGGTGATGATGATGATGGTGGTGGTGGTGGTGGTGATGATGATGATGATAATGATGATGATGATGAAGTTATGATGATGGTGATGGTGATGATGATGATGGTGGTGATGATGATGGTGGTGATGATGGTGATGATGATGATGATGATAGTGATGATGATAGTGATGATGATGGTGATGATGATGGTGGAGGTGATGATGATGGTGATGATGATGGTGATGATGATGATGATAATGATTATTATGATGATAGTGATGATGATGGTGGTGGTGATGGTGGTGGTGGTGATGATGGTGGTGGTGATGATGATGGTGATGATGATGATGATGATGATGATAGTGATGATGGTGATGAGCTTCCATTCAGTGTCATATACTGTCTGCTTGGCATTCTCTGAAACATATCTATTAAATCCTTTGAACCTCACCACCATCTAGAGAGGCAGGCACAGCTTTCCCTCCACCTTCTAGAGCACAAAAGCTGGCAAAGCTTGGCACCACCTCTCATCTGCCAGCCCAGTGTCTACTCACTGAGGCCAACATCCTCTTCAAGGGTGGCACCACTGCCATAGCCTAGGCCAATAAATAGGATGTAGGCATAATGTGCTCGGGTTATATAGAAGCTAATATAACATTCTGTGTTAATTACTTTCTCGTTAGTGTGATAATATACACGACAGAGACAACCTACGCATGGGAAATGCATTATTGGTTCACAGCTTTCAAAAATCTTAGTTCATTGTGGCAGGAAAAGCATGGGAACAGGGCCACCTCCATCCCCAGAAGTGGCTTCCTTACAGTGTGGACCAGGAAGCAGAGAAAAACTGCTCAGAAGCAGAGCAGATATGTTCTTCAGAGGCCTGCCCCTAAGTGTCCTACTACCACCAGCCATTTTCTGCCTCTCAAAGACCCCAAAGCCTTTGAAATAGTGCCCTAAGATGGGGACTAAGCACTCAGACCACAAGCCTGTGGGAGCTATTTCAGAATTCAAACCATAGCACTTGGCTCAGCAAGAGCCTCAGAGAACCCCCTTCATGCCAAGCACTGTGTATGTGTGCATGATTTTGCCAAAAAGACCAACACACAGCCCCTATCTGGATGTCAGCCTAAAAAGGCAAGATATATACGTAAACCAGAAGTCCATCTGGACTGTTCTTTTTAAAGACTTTTTTTTAAATTATGTGTATGCAGAGGGGGAGGGTTGTGCACATGAGTGCAGTACCCAAGGTGGCCAGAAGAGGGCGTTGGATCTATTGGAGCTGGAGTTACAGGCAATTAAGAGCTTCCCATCTTGGATTCTGGGAACCAAACTTGGGTCCTCTGCAAGAACATTATGTACTCTTAATCACACAGCCATGTCTCCAGCCCCTACCATCTGGACTGTTTTATACGAGCTATACACACAGAAATTGAAGGAGCCCGGAGGGAGAAAGGTGGCTTTTTTGGATTAAAAAAAAAAAAAAACCTACCCACCCATCCACATGTGCAAGCCTTCTTCTCGTTCAAACAAAGGAAACACAGACACCTGAAGTAACTCACCAGAATCCACTCAGCTAAGCGTCTAAATTTGGCTCACAATCTCCAGCCACTATCTTCACGGCCTCCAGATTTCTGACAGTTTCCAACTCCTGATGATTAGTGATGGCTCAGGGAAGGTGTGAAATTTGTGAAATGTCAAAAAAAAATTGCCATGGCTCAGCTTGCTTAAAATATTTAAGGCTGATTAATTGTTGCATGCTGACTACAACTTAAGTCCAGAATATGTACACCCCTCACACACTGTTCAGATTAGCTGTCTATATATAGAAGAATGAATGAGTGAACATGAATGAATGAATGAATGAATGAATGAATATACTCTAATCATTAGTTTGCATGCCTCTCTTCCCCACCAGACCTTTGAAATCAGGGACCCCACCTCATCAGTCTCTGAGTTCCTTGGGCAGAGTTGGAGGCAATGCTCAGTCATGGTTTTCTCACTCCATTTGCTATTGCTAGTAACACAGGCCAGATGGCTTTGAAAGAAAAGGGGTTGATTTTTGGCTACTCTTTCGGAGGTCGATGGTTGAATGACCATCTGGTGATGGCCTTCTTGCTGGTAGAATCCCAAAACAATTCAGAGACAGGAAGCATTGTGTGTGTGTGTGTGTGTGTGTGTGTGTGTGTGTGTGTGTGTGTGTGATGATGATGATGATGATGATCTCTCTCACTATCTTATGTTTTCATTAAAATTATTAAAAATGTGTTATTTGTACACGTTTCTGGTTTCTTTATGGCGTCTCTGTATGTGCTTTGGTTATGTTCATCCTCAATCTCTCCCTTTTCCCCAGGCCTCCTTCTTTACTCCCTAACAGTCACACTCTTCCACCTCCAGGTCTAGTGTTGCGCTGTTTTGTTCTGTTTTCTCTTGTTTCTACATACCAGAGAAAATATGTGATGTTTGTCTTTCTGTGTCTGGCTTATTTCTCTTAACACAGTGAGCTCCAGACCCATCTGTGGCAAGACCCCGGTTCTCCTTTATGATGAAACACCCTTTTGTGTTGTATACACCATACTGGATTCTGCCTGTTTGTCTTTTGACGGGCATCTAGATTAATTGCATGTCTTGGCTCTTGTGAACCATGCTGAAGTAAACGTGGCTATGCGGATATCTCTAGTACGTACTCCCTTTGGGTCCTTTGGCTATACAGCCAGATCAGATGGTACTTCTATGTTTAGCTTTTTTCTTTGTTTGAGGTTTTAGTTGGAGGTGGAGAGTTGGATTTTTGTTGTTGTTGTTGTTTGTTTGTTTGTTTGTTTCTTGGCTGTTTCTGAGGAACACTGCTACATACTGTAATAGTTACCTTTCCTGTTGTAACCAAATACCTAATTAGAAGCAGTTTAAGGGAGACAGGGCTCCTTCTTGCTTACAATTCAAGGAGATGCATCTTATCACGGTGGGAAAGGCATGGTGGCAGACACAAGACACCAGCTGGTCACTTGCATGAGCAGTCAGGAAGCCAAGAGAGATTGGAATGGGACCGTGACATAAAACATCAAGACCCAGACCCAGCTGCTCCCCTCTCCAACAAAGCTCTACCTAGCAGAGCTTCCACAGCCTTACAAAACAACATTACTAGCACTCCTTGGTTTACAGAAGGCCACCTTCTCACTCCATCCTCACTTGGACTCTACACAATGTGTTCACACCCCAGCATCTTTTTCTCTGCTTACCCAGTCCTATTAGATTAGGACTTAACTGTTCTACACTTGCTTACCTATTTAACAATCTTGTCTGCAAACGCAGGGCTACAATATACACATACAGTTTGCCACAGAACACTTAAAGAGCTGCCTGTTGTTGTTGGAATTAAATGAGATAATAAACGAGAGCCCCTAGGTGCTGACGTTAAGATCGGCACCTGTTCCGTTAGAGATGCCTGTGAACCTTTTTCTGCCTCTCCATATGGTGAACTTGCCTGATTACTTCCTGTCTTTCCAAACTGACATTTTCCATTGGGCTCTGCTTGTGCAAGCTCATGCCATTCATTCACTGTATAACAAGAGGAGCATGTGAGAGAGGCCCGGGGCAGCAACATGGGCTGACATTTGCTGAGTGTGTACCATGCCAGGAACTGCTCAAGCACCTCACATGTGCACACTCATCCTCACAGTAACTCTGTAATCAGCATCAGTTTCTTCATGGACGGCCCATAGAAAAGACACAAAGAAAGATGACTCACCCAAGGTCATTCAGATAGAAAGTAGTGAAGCTGGGATTCAAACCCAAACTTAGATGTGGAACCCCTGTCCTCATTAGCTTTAATGGTCCACTTGACACAGCCCACTGTCAGCCATCAGCTGAGAACCTGAATTGGGTAATGGTGTGGATCAAATTGACATGTCTTGATCGATAATTGCTATAGGAGGACCCAGCCCACTATAGCGGTGCATCCCTCAGCAAGTGATCCCAAGTGTACAAGAAAGCTAACTGACTATAAGCCAGCCTAGGAACCAGAAGCCAGAATTCTCCATGATTCCTGCTTGTACTTCCTTAGCTGTGAAGTGAGTTCCTTGGTCAGACGCAATGCTGTGTAGAATAACAAGGGGACCTGCTTTCAAGTTCCTGCCTTGAGCCTCTGCCTTGACTTCCCTCAGTGGTGGACTAGTATGGTTCATCATAGACTAGCAAGCTAAAATAAGCCCTTCCTCCCCTAAGGGAGTTTCATCATAGCAACAGAAATAAAGCTGGAACACCAATTTAAGAGTCTCCCCAGCCAGGCAGTGGTGGTGTACGCCTTTAATCCCAGCACTCAGGAGGCAGAGGCAGGTGGATCTCTGTGAGTTCAAGGCCAGTCTGGCCTACAGAGCTAGTTCCAGAACAGCTAGGGCTGTTACACAGAGAAACCCTGTCTCTAAAAACCAAAAAAAAAAAAAAAAAAAGTCTCCTTGATTGGGGCTGGAGAGATGGCTCAGCAGTTAAGGGCACTGGCTGCTCTTCCGGTAGTTTGGGTTCAATTCCAAGAACCTACATGACAGCTCACAACCATAACTCCAAGATCTGGCACCCTCACATAGGCATACATGCAGGCAAAACACCAATGCACATAAAACAAAATAAATTGTTTTTTTTTTTAAAGTCCCCCTGGTAGGACTGAGCTAGGATTCCACTGTAAGTAGATTCTCTTGAACTCCACTAGATACTGCCTACCAATTGTAGGGAGAAGAAGGAGCCCCATGGCCCTCAGACAGCAATTGTGCTTGAGCTCCATCAGTCTGGGTATGGGATTTACCCAGCCTGTAGGTCTCAGCAAGTTCTCCTCCCCCAGAAGCTCCTCAAACCATCACAGATGGAGAGCTTCCACCAGCTGAGCCAAAGTGGACCTAGGTCTGTCTGGAGTCAACTCGAATGATAGTTTTCCTGTCCCCGGGGAAGTTGCCTAATGGGGGTGGGGGGAGACATCAGCTCAAGTTCTCTTTCTCTCAATTCTACCTCAAGTCAGATCATGCCTTCCACTCCAAATAAGACTGTTGCCTTTCTGTTTGCCTGTCTACAGCTATTAAACACTCTTCTAGGGAGCTGGAGAGATGGCTCAGTGGTTAAGAGTACCGGCTGCTCCTCCAGAGGACCCGGGTTCAATTCCCAGCACCCACATGGCAGCTCACAACTGTCAGTAACTCCAGTTCCAGGGAATCTGACACCTTCACACCAATGTATTTAAAATAAAAAATAACAAGTGTAAAAGAAAAAAAAACACTCTTCTAATATTCCCTTATTCCCCAGGAATCTATCTCTGCATCCTCTTGAACCCACTCCTTCCAAAACCTAACCACTACCTACAAAGGAACTGCAGTTAAACTGAAAGCAGGCTTCTTCCCAACAGTCCCAGAGACCAGATGACAGTGGGGTCAAACCAGCCCTCTGTGAGTAAGCAGTACACTTGCTTAGCCTAACGATATGAAAAATTTCCAGGGCCCCATGCTGCTGGAATCAGGATGTGTGGCACATCTGTGCAACAGGCATTTTAACATGCCCCACTACAAATCTGACACACTTTCCACTTTTCGAACCTTGGGTGTGTTGGATTTACCTCATTGGTGAAACAGAGTCCCACCCTACATAGCGGCATGGCCCTAAGATGTTTGTCCTTTAGAGTCTAAGAGATGTCACTCTCCGCCTCAGATAAGAGCACAGTGACTGTATGTCCCCTCTATCCTCCTGTGAAAGCATCTTGCCTTAACAAATGTGTTGAGACGGGGTTGCCACTGGGTTAGATGATGCTTAATTAGGGTTTCTGTTATTGTGAAGAGACATTATGACCATAGCAACTCTTATAAAGGAAAACATTTAATTGGGGCTGGCTTACAGTTCAGAGGTTCAGTCCATTATCAGTATGGTAGGAAGCAGGGAGGCACACAGGCAGACATGATGTTGGAAAAGCTGAGAGTTCTGCATCTGGATTGGCAGGCAGCAGGAAGAGCAAGTGAGTCACTGGGTCGGGCTTGAGCTTCTAAAACCTCAAAGCCTGCCCCCAGTGACACACTTCCTCCATCAAGACCACACCTGCTAATAGTGCCACTCCCTATGAGCCTAAGGGGGCCATTTTCATTCAAACCACCACATTCCACTCTCTGGCCCCCATAGGCTTATAGCCATATCATAATGCAAAAATGCATTCAGTCTAACTTCAAAATCTCCATAGTCTGTAACAGTCTCAAACTTGTTTAAAAAGCCGTAGGTCCAAAGTCTCTTCTGAGACTCAGAGAAATCTCTTCACTGTAATGCCCTGGAAATCAAGATGAAAAGGCAGATCACGTACTTCCAACATATCATGGCACAGGATATACCTTACTGTTCCAAAAGGAAGAAAGTGAGGAAACACTGGACCAAAGCGAGTCCAAAAACCATCTGGGCAAACTCCAAATTCTGCACCTCCCTGTCTGATGTCAAAATGCTCTTCAGATCTCCAACTCCTTTCAGCTTTGTTGACTGCAACACATTTCTCTCTCTTGGGCTGGTTCCACTCCCTGTTAGCAGCTCTCCTCAGCAGGTATCCCACCGCTCTGGCATCTCTAACATCTTGGGGTCTCCAAGGCAATCCAGGCTTCAGTGTCACAGCTTCACACAATGGCCTCTCTAGGCCTCCACGCAAGGATACCTCTGCCACGTGCCGGGCCTCACAGCAGCTTTCCTTAGCTGCAGAGGGAGGTTCCACAACCCCTTTCTACTATTCTTGACTCTAAAGCCAGAACCACATGGCCAAAGCTGCCAAGTTCTGCTGCTGGCTGGAGCTGGAGTATGACTCCCTTGTTTAATGACACCTTCACCAGCTTTCTTTCTTGCTGTATTCTTTCACTGCCTAAACTGGGACATCCTGGAACTCACTCTGTAGACCAGGCTGACCTTGAACTCAGAGATTTGCTTGCTTCTCTCTCCTGAGTGCCGGAATTAAAGGCATATACCACCACGCCTGGACCTAACTTGTTCTTTAATTCCTTTTCACAAATTAGAAACTTAGCTGGGTGGGGTCTTGCCCTGAGGCCCCCACTCCCTTTATTCCATTTAGCATCAGGCTTTTCTTTAAACTTTTTCCTGGTGGTCCTTTTCTCCTCAAACTGTGTATTTTGTATTTTTCCTTGCTCAGCTTGCTCCTTTTCATTATCTATCTGCAGAATACTGGGCCACTAATAACCAAGCAACACAGTCAATGCTGGGTTGTTTTGAAATGTCTTCTGCCAAAACAGTTAATCCATAACTCTTCAACTTAGCCTCGGGCAGATTTTTTGAACAAGGGCAGAAAGCAACCATGTTCTCTGCCAAAATATCACAAGAACAGTCTCTAGGTCACATATTAATATTCTCCCCTGAAACCTCTTGAGCCAGGCCCCCACAGTTCAAATCACCCTCAGCACCACTGTCTTCCATGTTCCTACTAGGATGGCCCATTAAGCTGTACTTAAAGTGTTCAACTGTTTTCCTAACCCAGAGTCCCAAAGTCCACATTCCTCCAAATAAAAACATGGCCAGCCTAACACAGCAATACCCCAGTCCCTGGTACCAACTTCTGTCTTAGTTAGGGTTTCTATTGCCGTGAAGAGACACCATGACCATGGAAACTCTTTTAAAAGAAAACATTTTAATTGGGGGGTAGCTTACAGTTCAGAGGTTTAGTCCACTATCATCGAGGTGGGAAGCATAGAGGTATGAAGGCAGACATGGTGCTGGAGAGGTAACTGAGAGTTCTACATCTGGATTGGCAGTCAGCAGGAAGAGCAAGTGAGTCACTGGGCCTGGCTTTAGCTTCTGAAAACTCAAAGCCCCACCCCCCAACAAGGCCACACCTACTCCAACAAGGCCACACCTCCTAGTAGTGCCACTCCCTGTGGCTTAAGAGGACCATTTTCATTCAAACCACCACAGATGAGGACTGCCACAGGGACCTCCCAGAGCATTCCTGTAGAACTCAGCACTGTTCAGAGGAAGCTGGACCTAGTGATGGAGAGGACTTTGAGAGGAAACAGAGCCAGATGCAGGAGAGCTTTTATCCCCTCTTCCAACAGCTCCTCAGCCCCTCCTTGGAATATGATGAAAAAGATGGGCCATAAATGGACATTTGCAAAGCAGAAACCACAGAGAACAAGGAACTTTATCTTCAACCTCACAGTGTCACGGCACCCAGTTATCTGACGTAAAGGAGTAGGGTTATGTGGGAGAGGGAGTCAGAGAGAATATGTTATGGGAAGATATTCACCATCTCTCTCATGTAGTGCAGAGCTATTCTTTCCCAAATCCTCAGGGGTCAGAGAGAAAATCCTAATGGGAAAATAGAAAACAGAACAGAGAACTGTCACGTGGTTCTCTTTGTTTTTTTCATGTTTCACCAACATGTGGAGTGCTAGGGAAGCAGATTTTGCCAGAATTAGTATTTTCAACATGGCGAATTGTCTTCAAAGCAAATGTAGGAGGTGGGAGAGCTTCCTGTCTCTAGAAGGTGTTTCTATTGAGGTTGGACATCCTACAGGTAAAGCCTTTTCAATGGAGGCCATAAGAAAATGTGCCTAGTGGCCTTGCAGCTTCCTCCAAAGCTCTAGGGTGAGGTGACCCACTGGGCATGCATGTTATCTGACCGAGTGATAAGACTCCCTAGGGAGTTAGCAAGGGGCCACACAGACAAAGAACAGTGATAGGGTGTAAAGAAAACAGCCAACACTCAAAGGCGGACTTCATCACTCCCCTTTCCAACAGCCACCATGGTAACAGCTCTGCACCCACTCCCCTTTCCACTCACTAACAAACACCTGTTGAGTATCCCATGTGGGCCAGACACTACAGAGAGATGGTGGCTGGGGCCAGCAAGGAACACGGTAGGTACCATCCGTGGCCATGGTACTACCTCATGCTACCAAACAGTCAACTAGACAAGTGAAGGCAGTGTGTGACAGCCATGCTAGAAGGTGTCTTGGCTACGTCATTGAGAGATAACTCCATGTGTGATAGGGTCAGGGACGGGAAGCACTGGGAACAGGTGCCACGGAGGAGAAAAGCCAGAGAAAATATCCCCCAGCTAAGTCAGAACACATTCCTGCAGGGCCTGAGGCATGATGAAGACTTGGCCTTGTTCCCAGGGCAGCTCGGGAAGGCAAGGAAGGGAGTAACCACGGTGTCTTAGAACTGTCACCCTGGGACATGGGAGCAGGGCCGCGCCCAGTGTGCCGGGGCCTCTGATCAGGAGCCTGTCACTAGAATATGCCGAAGGACAAATGACTGTGGCAGGTGGCGAAAGGGAACATGGGTCAGAGCTTGCTTTGTCTGCCCTTGCTCCCATCAATCTGAACACGGTAGGATGGTGAGAAACAATAGGCATGGTCATCATCCAGACACTGCCCACCGTCGCTTGACACCTAGCAGGACCCTGGCACTGGAGAGAAAATTAGACTAGTCTGAGGAGGCACTTGCTGACCGGCTGGCCTTTAGGTTTGGGCCATGAGCAGACACCTCTGGACAGGGGCCTCATTTCCAGAATCACTTTGAGAGTTCTGCCCAGCTTCCACAGCCTGAACCTTGACCATGGCCACATAGTCCTGGAAGGGTAGAGGAGAGTTAGAGTCCCAGAGATCTAAAGAATGTTTCCAGGGCCTGGAGCCACGTTACTGTATTTGGGATAACTACAAAAAGAAAATGGGTGGGGGAGGGGGGAGATAAGCTTTGTCTACCTTTTCCTGGGTCTGACTTTTCGCTTGACTATCCGTGCTCATCATCATCGTTATTGCAAATGGTTGGCGGGTCATACATGTTTATGCCCATGTTTAAAAACTATATTAAGAAGGTTGGTAAGGGGGTTGGGGATTTAGCTCAGTGGTAGAGCAAGACCCTGGGTTCGGTCCTCAGCTCCGGGGGGAAAAAAAAAAAAAAGAAGGTTGGTAAGGCTGGGCGGCGGTGCCACACACCTTTAATCCCAGTACTCGGGAGGCAGAGCCAGGTGGATCTCTGTGAGTTCGAGGCCAGCCTGGTCTACACAGAGAAACCCTGTTTTGGGGGGGGGGGAAGAAGGTTGGCAAGATGTTCCAGTCAGTAAAGGTGATTGTCAAGCCTGAGTTTGATTCCTGGAACACACACACAGGATAGAAAAAAGAGAAACGACTCCCATAAGTTGTTTCTTTGCACATGTGCACCTCTCTCTCTCTCTCTCTCTCTCTCTCTCTCCACACACACACACACACACACACACACACACACACATCTTGTCAGCCTACACTCACGGCTCCAAATTTACACTTAAATCAGGCAAAGCAAGGCAGTATTTCTTGAGTCCCTGTACGTCCGACTTTACATGAATATAGTTGAAATACCTGACAAGAATGACTGAGCTGGAAATGTTTATTTTAGCTCACAGTTCAGAGCAGTTCAGGCCGTGGTGACTGGAAGCTGTCTTACTGGGTCTGGGGTGTGGCGGAACATGATGGCAGTGGAAGCCTGTGAGAACAGGAGAGCAGAGAGAACAGGAAGCAGCCAGGGATAATATACCCCCCAGGAACCCTCCTGCCCTTATGTCCTAGTTCTTAGCTTCCCACAATAGCACCACAGCTGGGGACCAAGGGCTCAAACACAGGTGGGCTTGTGGGGGGTATTTCAGATTCAGACCAAGCCCCAACTTGAAGGGCATTGGTCCTGCCTTCAAACCCACGCTTTGGAAGGAGTTCCCAAGCCACAGGAGGACTAGGAAGAGGCCTTCCACCCCAAGAAATGACATCCTCTCTCTGACATCTCTTTGGTCTATGTCATCCCTCCAGGGCACTCAGTCTGAACTTCCGTACTGGCAACAGGGATGCTGTCTGTCTTTGAAGAAGGAAGAAAGCCCGCCCCAGCGGCTGTGGGCCGTCTCACCAGCGACTCGGAGTGGAAGTGCTTTAGTGGCCCGTGCCTGGAGGCCACGGGAACTTCGAAGCTCTCAGTGGCCCTCCCAGAGGCCGGGTGGGAATTGTTCATAGTGCCAAAGTCCTACTACTGCGTTTTCAATGGGTCCCTGTACATAGTCTCTTGCCTCTGCCCCAACCCCACCTCTTGCTATACTGGAACCGATTTATACAATGTGGGAATTTTGTTACCTTTTTAATCGAGGGCAACTTCCTTTTCCAGCACTTCCGTGGTAAGGTGTTTGCTTTTTTTTTTTCTCCCCCAGGAAGGAGGGCTAACCACATTACATTGCTTTTCTCTTTTTTCTTTTCACTTTATTAACAAGGGGGAGGGAGTATTAGTATTAGTACCACTGTATCTACTGGATTTTAGGTAGGAAGAATTTCTTTCTTTCTTTTTTTAAGGTAGTTTGGCATTTGGGAGATGTCTTTGTGGGAAGGGCTGAGGTTGGTCCTCCGGCTCAACATTGGATGGGTTCACAAGTAGCAGACCTTCCACATCAAGCCCATTCCCAGTTCCCCGGCTGCCTTTTGGGGACCTTGCCTCAGCCCGATGCCAAGAGGCGGGTCTGGCTTCTCAACTGCTTGGGTAATTGGGGAACGGGTGTCTGCCCTCTATACAAATCTTTTTTAAATACCAGCAGAAAGGGCTCCCACACTTGATGATGCCATCATTACTCTTAGGAAATTAAAAGAGTGGTCTTTCGGCCCAGCTCGTACAAAGGTGAACATCTCTGGGTTTCTTTGCTCATCCTCACTGCCTTTTCTTGGTGTGGCATTTGACGAGATTTCAGCTCGAAGCCTCACTATCAATTGATTTTATTTTTGTTCGTGTGTGTGTGTGTGTGTGTGTGTGTGTGTGTGTGTGTGTGTGTGTGTTTGGGCCAATTTTAGATACCTGAGTGCACTTTTTTTTTAGTTAGTCGTAACTTTGAAAGAAGGAAAGCCAAGAGATCTATCTCGTATAAATGTCTCGACATGGATTCTGTTTGCTGTCCTTGTCCCCCTCCCCCTCCCCAGCCCCATGACCCCACAATACACTGCACAAATAAAATGCTAGGGAGTTTGAATAAAAGCAGTTTTTCTAACTTGTTGCTCATTTGTTGTAACTCAATAAAGCAAAGACTAAACATTTTTATAACCTTTCCTCTGCTCCTTGCTCATCATTGCTATCCGGCTCCTGAGGCCTCAGCCTGTACTCCTTCCTGACGTGGCCACCTCCCCTTGCCAATTCATTATGGCCTTATTTTTTTAAGGTTTAGTGTGTGTGTGTGTGTGTGTGTGTGTGTGTGTGTGTGTGTGTGTGTGTAAGTCATGAAACAGAAATTGTCCCTTCTGTTCATATCCCTGTGACCCAAATTCTAGTCATGGTAACACCTGGCTGTAAGAAAGGCTGGCCAAGTGGCCCAGAGCCAGCAGTGGAGGAGTCCCATCCTAAGAGGAAAGTGGAGTGGCCATCACGGTCAAGACAATCAACCACAAGGAGATTTAGCTACATCTGACCACCTTCCTCCCTAGCTAGATGAACCACCACCAGCTACTTTTCATTGCATCTGGGTTAATCTGAGAATCATGACCAATGCCATCCTGGACTTAGAATTGATTCAAGCCTTTCCGAGGTCAAAGCCTACTCTGACCCATTGTGTAAGATGTCTCTAGTGTCTGGAAGATCACCTAACCCATAGTTTCTGTCATGTACACACTTGTGGTTGCTGACATCACCGGGGCATCCTCCGACAAGAGATGAACCACTCCAGAGATGGTTTCAGGGAACAGTGTCTGCTTTCTGGTACACGAGCCACCATTTATATAGCGGAAGTCTATCAACTGCGGCTGGTTAGCACATTACCTCGGATTGGACAGTGAGCGTTCATACCACCTCTCTGTGCGGAGGAAGCACCTTAGAGGAGATGTGGGGGGGTGCAGATTCGTCCTCAGACTAGCTACTGCCACTCACACTACCTCAGAACCCACGGTTCTGACTTCAGACATGGTGTGCCAAGCTTCTTATTTAGAAGTGCAGTGTGCCAGGTCAGCTGGCTGCCGGGTCAGGCCTGCAAAATGCCTCGGACATATGGTGGTAACAAGTTAAGCTTGGTGAGGCCAGAGGCTTTGGGGGCTGATAAGAGGGGAGACTCTTGAGAAAGGAAACAGGAAGGGGCATTGAGAGTCACACCCAAGGAGGGGTTCCTCGGAGTGTCCACCCAACCAGATAAAAGGACAGATGATCTAGAACAGGAGCTCCAGGCTCATGTCCAGCCATAAGGAAGGGAACAGGTGAGTGAGGCTGGCCTATATGCATCTTTCTTCCTCCTGAGTTCCAGGGGTATAAAGAGGTGAAGGGGGGGGCGTTGTTGGTGGTGGTGGTGGTTATGGTGCTTAAGGGCACACTCTGGAGGTCAAAATGCCTGAAGTCAACTCTCTGTTCTGCTACTGTCTGAGATGTGATAAAGCACCATGACCAAGGCAACTTATGAAAGCATTTAAGAGATGGGGGAGGGAGAGGGGGAGGGAGGGAGGAAGAGAGGCAGAGAGAGGGAGGGAGAGAGGGAGGAAAGGAGAGAGAGAGAGAGAGAGAGAGAGAGAGAGAGAGAGAGAGAGAGAG
>CABHPP010060411.1:30382-45206 GCA_902168425.1 Peromyscus attwateri
AGAGAGAGAGAGAGAGAGAGAGAGAGAGAGAGAGAGAGAGAGAGAGATTGATTTAGTGTTGCAGGCATAGCTGACTCATTCTGGTCCCCCACTGCCTCTCTTCCTGTGTTCCCAGCACCTGGCTCCTCATCACCCCCATGCTGTCCTGTCCTTCCCGTTAATGAGTGTCTCCAGCCCATCTCCACAGGTGGCTGCACTTCTCTCCCGCTATTTACCACCCTGGCAGTTAGGCTTGCCACTGCCATTTAAAGGAATCCTTGAAGCAAGTCAGTGGGAGCGACCATCAAATGCCTAATGTCTGTGGAAACCAAAGGACAGGGCCCTGATAATGGGTGGGAATGAGAAACACGGAAGATGGCCTTTTAACCACCCAGCAAAATGTGTCCTTTTAACCATCCAGCAAAATGTGTCCTTTTAACCACCCAGCAAAATGTGTCAAGCTGTGTTTCTCCGGTGGGAATGACTGAAGAGTGGCAGATCTAGGAGAGAGAGTCTGTGGGGCAGGCAAGGTTCTTGAGGTGGTGGGAGATAGCAGCGGGTGGAGTGGCCAGCAGCTTCATCTATCTATCTATCTATCTATCTATCTATCTATCTATCTATCGCGGACTCTTTGCACCCCTAGCACTTCCTTCAAGGGATTTTTCTCTTCACCCTCTGTTAAGGGTGGGGGCTGCCCATCATGGGGACTCACCTCCCCCAGGCAGGGGAGAGCCATTACACTCTAGTGCATCTAGACAGGGTACAAGGCTGCGCACACACAAAATTCAATCTGGATCAGTCAGGTTCTGGTAGAAAGGGCTGCTTTTTCCTATGGTAAGTGTGATAATGGTTCTGTGACTTTGTCTGGGAGACGTGAACAAATATCTATGCGCCCAAACTAGGTCACCAACAACAGACCCTTACAAACGGCCCCTCCCAAGTTTAGCTTGATGGATAAGTTTAACAGAGGTTGCTTACGGGAGTCGGGGTATCTTAGGTATGTACATCACCTGGCATGGGTGACAGCTCACAAGGGCTGAGTCACTGGAGCTCTGTGCCACTGGCTGGTGGCAGTTGCTTACAGCATTTTCTTTTTTTATTATTATTAAGAAACTGTTTATTCATTTTACATACCAATCACAGATGCCCCTCTACCCTCCTCCCGCCCCTCCAGCCTCCCGTTTTCTACCTCAAGGGGAGCCTCACCTCCTTAGCCTTGCAAGTTTCCTAAGGCTTATAAGCCTTTTTCCTCCCTCCTTTTTTCCCCCTCCCGCCCCGCTCCTCCCTCCCTCCCTCCTCCCTGTAGGAGAGAACACTTCAACCCAGAGGAGACAGCCATGCAAGCCTCCTGAGGTCAGAGGTCTTGCCAGGAGAGGAAGCCAGTGTACAAGTAAAAACGACACATGGCCCAAAGAGTCAAGAAGGGAGTATCATCAGGAAGGGGTAGAGGTGACGGTAGATGGTGGCAGTGACATCGTTTGCGTCCCTGAAGTCTGCAGTTCCTAAGACCATCTCCCAGTCCTTCCATTTTTATAAAACCAACACATTTCCCCTTTTGACAGGAGCTAAACAAATAAACAAACTCCGGAGCTGGATGTCTGTCGCTAAAATATCCAAGTTCTAATGGGTTGATCAGATCGCAACATAAAAAAAAACAAGGAAAATAAAATACATGTCAAGAGACACATAGAGCTAGTGACCATAGACACATAGACATCCAGCTGACCGAGCTGGATGATGCAAGGCTATGTCATCAAGATTCAAATGGCTCTCCAGCAGCAGCCATTGGACAGGGCGCCCGGGTGATTGGCATGTTCCTTAAAGGTGAAGAAACTACCCCCCACCTCCTCCAGCACTCAAGTGGGTGAGCGGTCAACCCACCCCATCACATATCACCCTGTCTTCAGAGTATAGACCGATGGCCTGGAGAGAAGAGAAGCCGACCAAGGTAAAGGATATTGAGTGCGGCCCAACAGGCATGAGCACACTTCTCTCTCTAGCACACTTCTCTCTCTAGTACACTTGCATAACCACTTCCAGCCACAGCCCTTGGGAGTAACAGCTCTCTGGGGCCTGACAGTACAATCTGGACTGAACCAGGGGTGCTGTCAGCTCCTCCCTCTGCGGACGCTGGAAAGCTCCCCTTCTAAAACACCTCACAGCAGAACACACTTAGGAACCACAGCTAACACCAGCGTGGCTCCAGTGATGGTGGGAGGGGTCAATACGAAGGAGTAAAAATGTACTTGCGCACATTCCAGAAAGCATTTGAGTCAGATATCCCGCCAAGTGGAAGAAGCACTCTCGAGTTCCTCTCAATTTTGAAGAACCTAGACTCTCACAGGGGAAAATAAGTTTTCCATCAACCATTCTAAACCCTCCTCCCAAATGCCTCGAGTAGTAGACTCTAGTCTGGATCTTTGCAGGAAAGAGGTGGAGCTTACACTGGGTAACCTGGGTCATTTATTCAAAGTACTGTTTACAGAGGTGTAGGTAGGGTTTAGGGAAACCACGGCGGCGGAGGGAGAAAGGGAGTAGGCCACCTGAAAGGAGATATAAGCCATGGTGACCCAGCGGGAAGAGAGTCAAGGCAATAAACACTCTGAAATCACCCTCTGCTCCTCTGCTACTGCCTCCAAATAGCCAACCCCAAGCAGAAGCCAAGCACAAAAATGTCTGTTGATCAAATCCTTCCGATGATCCAGGAAATAGGTCAGCCGATGGAATGGACTCAAGATGGCAAATACACACCAGACTTTGCCATTGTGCCACATTCCACACTTAGAGCGAGCAATCGTGAATCAACCTAACCTTCACCTGCCAGGCTTCACAATACTTAAGACAGAGCCCAATCACGGCTCTAACTTTAGAATGTGAGACGAGACATGTCGTGGGTGCCACTGGCTGCCTAGCTAACGGTTGCTTCCTCTCTCTTTGTTGTTTTGTTTTGAATTTGTGTGTACATGTATGTGCGGGTGCGTTTGCCTCTGTGTGTGTCTGTGTGTGCGTGTGTGCGTGTGTATGGGTCAGAGATCTACAGCAGGGATTTTCCTCTCTCGCGCTTCATCTTAATTTTCAAGACAGAGTCTCTCAGTGAACCAACTATTTCAGTTGGACCTGCCGCCTAGCAGGCTGCCAGACCCTGCTTGATTCTGCCTTCCTGTTGCCCACCTATCCTTTCCCACCCTACCCCTCACCCCTTCTCGCCCCTGCCAACCAAACAAATTTATATTCTCTATTCAACCCCAGGTGAGGAACTTACTTGACTCCCCAACTTCCCTTGCAGCTAAGGTGACTACGAGACGTGGCCAGAAGACCATTGTATAGCTGGAGCCATTAACCCTCCTCTCTTCCTACCGACTGACTGAATCCATGCCCCAGCTGCCTGCTTACAAACTTCTCTATATGTGAGAAAGGAAAAGCTTTATTTGTTTGATTAACTTTGCATTGGAGCATTCTGATATTTACAACTCATAACCAGCACAAAACCCGAATACCATCCCCGCACGACACAGAAATCTCTTCATTCCTATGCCGATTCCTCTACCCCTGCACTAATCGGGAATGGTGTTCCAAAGTGGGAGATGAGTTCGACATAGTTTGTTTCCTGTTCAAAAGAAATTTGATCTGTATTTGAAGGACTAGTAGGTATTTGCCACGTGAATAAACCAAAGGAAGACACAGGAGGCAGAAATGAAAGGGTTTATCCAGGATTTTAAGGAGTAAGGCTCCAACAAGCAGGAAACTGTAACCAAGAAAGAAACCGACAATTTTGAACAAGCAGCTTGGACAATCAAGTCACCGTATCTCAAGCCCAGATGAGGGGCTGGGAATGCAGCTGAGCGGGTGGAGTGCTCATCTAACATGCAAAGCCCTGGGCTAGATCCCTGGCACCACATGCAACCAGGCATGGGGGGGGGGGGGGCACATTTGTCATCCTAGGACTCAGGAGGTAGGTTCGAGATCATCAAAAATTCAAAGTCACCTTCTGCTACATAGGAAATCTGAAGACAGCCTGGCTTCCAGGAGACCCTGTTTCCCAAAAAAACAAAATCAGAAGTGATTATTTATTTGGAACAAACCTAAAAAACAAGCACTGTCTGGAATTTTCTGATATAAGTAAATCAGCATATAGGAAACAAACAGAAAGGTATGTCTGAAGTCTTTTACCTTGAGATTACTTCAGATTAGCTGAATTTACATCACAAGCCCTGGAATTAGGCCACTCTCTCCAAATCTGTGCCCTGGCTCCTTACATGGTCTGTCCCTCTGTCAGGGGGCTGACGGGTGAATGGTCCCTAGGCTGATACAATCTTTCCTCTTGGAATGCCCACAGCTTCTCCTTTTCTTGCCTAAATTTCACCCATTCCTAGAAACCCAACCTAAATTCCACCAGACCAAATAAAAGAAAATCTGAGATGATGGGGAAACTGAATTTAAGGATGACATCCATCCAAACTGGCTCTCAGGATGCCCTGTTCTTTTGAACTCCTGGGCAATCACCAGGACCAGCGCTTGCTTCTAATCACATCTGAGCTGTCTGGCTCCTCCTTCTCTTGTGAGGCTCCTGCAGGCTTCCATCTCCTCAGTATCACTGCTCCCCCTTAATAATAGCACACACACACACACACACACACACACACACACACACACACACACACCTGCCCATTCAGAAAGTCCCCTGCAGTCCTGTCCTAACTACCACATATAATGTCGGAGCAGTACCGACACAGAACATGACCCTTCCGTCCATGGATGGTCATATGACTCAGGCCTTGCCAATAACAGCACGTCTCTGACCTCAGTCAATAGTCCAAGAGATACACAAATGACTCAAACTGGGCCAGCCATTGTTAAAGTTTATAGACATTGAAGGGGGGACAGCTTCAGAGAACAGGGTGTGAGGAAACCAGGCCGCAAAGAGTTTAAGTGTTTAAGACAAGTCACCATGGGCTAAACATGGAAGCCTGGTTAACGTCTCTTAGGAAGACAAGAAAAAAATACATTCTCTTTTAGTCTGGTTTTGCTTGCTTAGCCTGTGCTTCCAGGATGGACCGTGTGGTCACGTTTTCAATAGACTCTCATGAACAAGTTCCAGCAAATGAGAAATAAAGCGGAAAACCACCTGGAGCCACACCCCTGTTTCCAGCACAGGCCTTGTTACCCATTTCCATGGACCCTGTGTGTCTCCACATTTGCTTGTACTGCCTTCCACCTTGTGGGAACCCTTATGAGGCCTGGAAGAGGTAGGCACGTGACTAAAGCATGGAAGAGGATGAGTGTGTCACACGGGCTAGCTGGGACAACGCTCATCCACCTGCCTTGCGGAGTCAGGGGTGCCAGAATTCTGGCCCTGGCTTTAACACTAGTGGGGTCATGACCCTGGGAAAGTCAGTCACTCTTCCCGCTTCAGCCTCTGTCTCCTCTCTTGAAAACAAGGGGTCTGGACTTTTTTTTTTCCCCCTTAGTTTTTCAAGACAGGGTTTCTCCATGTAGTTTTGGTACCTGTCCTGGATCTCACGCTGTAGACCAGTCTCACCTCGAACTCACAGAGGTCCGCCTGCCTCTGCCTCCCGAGTGCTGGGATTAAAGGTGTGCACCACCACCAACCAGCTGGGGTTTAGACTTTTTTTTATATATATATATTTTATTTTTTTTTTATACTTTTATTGATTCTTTGTGGATTTCACATCATACATTCCAATCCCACTTATCTCCCTGTCCCAATGTGACCATCCCCCTCCCCCCAAAACAAAACAAAATTTAAAAGAAAAACCAAAAACCAAACAAACAAACAAACAAAAAAATGCGAAGAAACACATTCTGGAAGCTGCGGTGTGACAGTGAGTCCCACAGTTTACCCATTAGTCCATCCATTTTTTTTTTAAGTAGTCTGATTGTTCTTTATTTTATATCTAGAATCCACTTATGAGTGAGTACATACCATGATTGTCTTTCTGGGATTGGGTTACCTCACTCAGGATGATATTTTCTAGTTCCATCCATTTGCCTGCAAATTTCATGCTTTCATTATTTTTTTCTGCTGAGTAGTACTCCATTGTGTATATGTACCACATTTTTTTAATCCATTCTTCAGTTGACGGGCATCTAGGTTGTTTCCAGGTTCTGGCTATTACAAATAGTGCTGCTATGAACATAGCTGAGCATGTATCTTTGTGGTATGAATCAGCATCCTTTGGGTATATGCCCAAGAGTGGTATTGCTGGGTCTTGAGGTAGTTCAATTCCTAGTTTTCTGAGAAACCGCCATACTGATTTCCACAGTGGTTGTACAAGCTCGCATTCCCACCAACAGTGGAGGAGTGTTCCCTTTGCTCCACATCCTCTCCAACATTGCCTGTCATTGGTGTTCCAACTCTGAGATTTGATGGTTCCGGGAGCCAGGACCAGCATGAAGAGGAGAGGCTACAGATCCCGGCACTCTATCTCTACCCCAACCAAAGCCTTCGCAAGGAGTTTCACAGGACAATTGGAAGCTGAGTGTACTTCTGGGCGATAGCTCTCAAGCTTATGAGCAAAGAGTGTCAGCAAGATCCCCTGGAGAACTCTGGAGAAGCTTGAGTCCACAGGGTATAATTAAAGACGGGCAGACGATGGGGTGGGAAAGTGAAAAGCGGACCGTGGAGAATATTTATCTAAACCCGGAACATGTCATTCGGCATCTCTCCTCTGCCAAGCTACCGCCACAGTGGCGCCTGTTCAATAAGACAGAGGACCTTTGTTTGAGGTCATTTAACCAGCTGCACTAGAGAGGCAGCTGCCCCTGGTCCACGTCTGGATGCAGCCTCTACCCGGAAGAGGTGGATGAACCTTCCAGGTACCATCGCCAGAACCGAGCTAAAGGCTGACCTGGGCTTAGCGGAATGACTTTCTCCCTGAGGGACTTTTCTCAATCCACAAGTGCTCCGAGGGATGTTTTGTATGGTGCCTCCAACCCCCTTGTGTGGCAGAATGGCTGCATATTGTGTAAGAATGGCCAGGGCTCTGGGAAGGAAGGATGTCCATAGAACATTACAATTTTTGATCCTCCACATTTGGGAAATTGCATAATTTTCCACATTAGAGGACGAAAGCCTGGACTTCAGAGTTCTTCAAGATCGGATTCGGGAATTTTCCCCAAGCCACACAGTTAATGAGTGTCAGAGCCAAGATTTCAAGCCAGGTTTCTCTGAAACCAAAGCCCAGGCCTTTAACCACAGCAGTCCGGGTCCTTCATTGAGTGACTGTCACGGCTGGGAACCGATTACCACACTGAAAGGGGCACATGGACGCATGCACATTCGGAATGGGCTGACACGTGGTGGATGTGTTCTGAACCCCTTTCCCCACACACACCCTGAGGCCGGTCACTCCTTCAGAGGGCTCTGAGAATCACATCTGTGGCCACGGAAAACTGATGGGAATGGGGGATATGGCTGGGACAGAGCCTTTCAAAGAACTGTGAAGAGGACTAAAATCAGACCTTCAACAACTAGAGGATGAAGATTTTAAGGGTCAATTCCTGTTGATTCATAAGGATGAAGAAATTGCCAGAATTTCAAGTCGACGTCATGACCAACAAAACTCTGATTTATATAACTAGTGGCTCCATCTGAGTTCTCAAGCTGATTTTTCTTTCTTTTCCTTATCATTTGTAAGAAGCTGCCTAGTTACGGGATGTCTAGCCTTCCTCTCTGGCAGTATGCTCACACACTGCTTTATAATTATTCATCTGAGGAACTGTTTTCACTCACTAGCCTGTGCAATCCCTGAGGCAAGGATCTGACTTTACTCATCTTTACATCCCCAATGTCCAGCCTAATACATCACAAGGTTATTAGTAAATATTGAGGAAGGAAGAAAGGGAGGGAGGGACAGAGGGAGGTGAGAGGGAGGGACGGAGGGGGAGGGAAAGGACTGAAAGATTAATGAGGAGATAAAAAAAGATCTGTGCAACCCATGTAAAATTAGCCCACCAAGAATAGGAGATACATTTTAGGTTTTTATTATGGGATGCATGGTCTTTGTCTGGCTTGAGCAGATTAACTGTAGGAGACTTTTGGAGGCAAATGGAGAAATCTGAATATAGATGATATTGGGAAACTATTATTAATCATTATTTATTAATGGAGTTACATAAGGAAATGTACTCTTTGTTTACCACTGTATAATGAAGGGATGAAATGTAATTATATGTACATACACATAATTTAAATACTTAAAATGTTTCAAAAACACAAAATGGTAAATGAACCTCCTGCCTCCCTTCAGGAAGCCATCACTACACAACAGGCCTTTATTTATTCAACCAACCCCTTACTAACAGACCTATGAGTTTTTTCCAATTTCTCTGCTGCCGTAATCTTTGCTCATTCTCCATCTCTCCCATATCTGATTATTTCTGTAGGATAGATATGGACAAAGCTTTGGCTTTGGAGATCAAAGCCAACCAGAAGGATCTGAGGCCTGTCTGAGTGACAGACTGGGTTATGAAGCCTCTAGTCCTTCCTTATTCACACCCTTTCCCTGAATGGGGGAAAGAAAGCTCCCGAGGCAGCTGCTTCCTGCCTGCCTGAGCTGACCCTAGCAAGCAGGAAAGCGGTGTTTCTACTAAACACACATCCATTATTACCAAGGCAGGTGATTGGAGACTCCAGGTGCACACTGACATTTTATAGACGTAAAATTGGAGCTTATGGAAACTGCTATCCTGTCCAAGAGTGGAAAGGTTTAGAAGCCACTTCTGCATAGACAAAGGGAAGGGCGTGGGCCTAGAGCTGCTACAAGTATGTAGCACAGCAATTGCAGTTCGGCACTTCGTGCACTGCTGGAAGCCGGGTGGCTCACAGCCTGTGACAGGGGCAGGTCACTTGGCCTCTCCAGGCCTTGGTTTCCTTCAGTGTCGAGTAGGGAGCTAATGTCTACATCATGGAATTGTGAGTTAGATGTCAATATGAGACACTGGTGTTGTGTTGGGCTTTCAAGATTCTCAAGAAGCTACGTATGATAGGTAGTGTATGCCTGTAATCCCAGCGTCTGGAAGGTGGAGGCAGGAAGATATGGTGGTCAAGGCAGGCCTTGGCCACATCCCACATCGCAAGTTAAAAGCCAGCCTGAGCTACGTGAGAGCCTGTTTTTAAATAAAGAATCCCAAGAAGAACCCTGATCATCAGAGGTTACTCAACTGAAGATACTATATCAAAGGGACTTTCTGAGACAGATGCAGGCAGAGTTGGAAGAATACTCAAGGGATGTCAGGCACGCAGAGATTAGCCATAGGAGAGCCATTATCACCATCAAAGCTGAAGGAACAGATAGATGGACAGAGCCTAGTAAGAGAGAGCCACAGAGAAAGGCCAGGTCACACAGCTGGAGTCCTAGCTGTAGCTACTGCCAGTGATAAAGCAGACAAGAACTGAAAACACATTGCCCAAGGAAGATGGGATACAGGAGGGGATGTATCTCCTCCAAAACTAAGAATATATGAAGAAGCAATAAAGAAACTTACTCCTTCACAAGCTAATTAGAAATATAATGTTTTTAAAAGGGTTTGAATAACCCTAAGGGTGAAGTAGCAGCACACGTGCCTTGGAAGTAACCAACGGCTCTCTCATTGGACTTAACACCCACTCACCAAGGGGGAAACCATACCTGGTACTAGAAACCTAGCTAACTACTCAGCTCTAGGGAAGCCATGGCTATTGGAGAAGAATCTACATGAACTGATTTACTAAACCAGCATCATCCCTAACAACTATTTAAACATTCGTCCTCGTACCCAAAGACAAGTGGAGTCTTTGCTCCTCATCGAGGAAACTTCTCCTTGCAAGAGATAGAGACCCCTACAGAAAGCCACAACCCATCAAAATGTAGAGTCGTGGAGCCCAATCCCCATGGACACAACTACAAAACACTCCTGCACCTAAGACTCAGGAAATATTGTGGAAGAGTTTGGTGGTATTGTGTTCCCCAAAATATTGTGCACCCTAATAAACTTATCTGGGGTCAGTGACAGAACAGCCACAATATTAAACATAAAGGTTAGGCAGTGGTAGCACACGCCTTTAATCCTAGCATTCCAGAGGCAGAAATCCATCTGTTCAAGGATACAGTCAAGCATGGTGACTCACGCCTTTAATCCCAGAAAGCGAACCTTTAATCCCAGGGAGTGATGGTAGAAAGCAGAAAGGCATATAAGGCGTGAGAACCAGAAACTAGAAGCATTTGGCTGGTTAAGCTTTTAGTTGGTTAAGCTTCAGGCTTTCAAGCTGCAGTTCAGCTGAAAACCATTGGGATAAGGACACAGAATCTTCCAGTCTGAGGAAACAGGATCTGCTCAGGAACTGTCGAGGTGAGGAAGCTGTGGCTTGTTCTGCTTCTCTGATCTTCCAGCATTCACCCCAATAACTGGCCTCAGGTTTGATTTTATTAATAAGAACTTTTAAGATTCATGCTACAGAAGAGGGCAGTGGAAAGATTGCAAAAGAAGGGAGTGGGGGTGGAGGGGTGTCCCAGGAGTTTGCTGTGAGACTGTCTCTGTAATATCAGAGGCTACATCCATAAAGGCTCACCAACATGACTGCCTAAGCATGAGCTGAACAAGGATGGCACCAATAAACATGCCGAAGTGGACGGAGAAAAGACCATGAGGCCTCAACCCTCAAAGAACTACAGAGAATTGAGGAATGCTGGAACTGGAGAAGGTGGTCCTCCCCGGGGAAGAGCACACCCATCAGTTGTCCAGTGCCAAATGAGACAGGGTCTTTCACTAAACAGGAAGCTCGCTGATTTAGCTAGGCTGGCTGGCCAGTGAGCTCCCAGGATCTGCCTGTTTCCAGCCCTCGATGCTGAGGTTGCAGACATACATGGCCTAGCCCAGTTTTTACATAGAGTCTGGAGGTTCGAACTCAGATCCTCATGTTTACATAGCACGTGCTCTTCCCCACTGAGCTCTCTCCCTGTTCTAGTTTGCTCCCTGCTGCCGGGATAAAACACTGACCAAAAACAGTCTGGGAGAGGAAAGGGTTTATTTGGCACACGAGTCCCCATCATGGTCCAGCCTTGAGGGACGGCAGGACAGGAACTCAAGCAGGAGCAGAGACAGGAACCATGGAGGAAAACTGTGGTGGTATAAACAGATGAAGCTTGCCTGGAGATCAGAGTGAGGAGCTAGCCACTGGTTAACCACAGAGGCCAGGCAGGGGTGGCACCCACCTTTGATCCCAGCACTAGGGAGGTGGAGACAGGAACATAAGGTGGGAGGAGACAGGATCTCACCCCATTTCCGGCTGAGGATTCAGTAGGGGTAAGAAGTCTCTCTAGTGGCTGGCTCCTTTACTTTTCTGATCTTTAAGCATTTACCTCAATATCTGACTCTGGGTTTTATTATTATGACCAATTAGAATTCGCACTACAGAAAACTGCTTACTGGTTTGCTCCCCATGGCTTGCTCAGCTGTCTAGGGATGGGACCACCCACAGTGGACTAGGCCCTCCTGTTACTGATTAGCAGTCAGGAAAATGTCCCACAGACACACCCACATGCCAATTTGATGAAGGCAATTCTTCAATTGAGAGTCCCTCTTGACAGTTATAGATAGGTTTATGTCAAATTGACAAAAACCAACCAGCACACTCCTCTAGCCTCAAGATCTTAAAAAAAAAAATTATATTTATTTTGTGTATGTGAGTGTTGACCTATATGTATGTATGTGCACTATGTGCATGCTTAGAAACCTAGAGAAAGTCAAAAGGTGTCAGATCCCTGGAAGTGGAGTTGTAGACTACCGTGTGGGTGCTGAGAACTGAACCCAGGTTCTCCGCATGCACAATAAATGCCATCACTCCAGTCCACTCACCAACCCCCACACAAGATAGTTTTCAATAAATATTTCTTGCAACTATTCATCCAAGTTGTCTCTGGTAGATACAAAGACCCTTGAAGTTGCTAAGCCACAAAACACTGGTTGCCCAACCTCAGTTCTGAGAAACTGGGATCGTCTCTTCTCTAAGTTCAAGCAAGAAGAGAGGACAAACGGTCTTCAGAACTCCAAGAATAATGAAAGGCTGGGGTGTAACTCAGTGGTAGAACTTAGACTAGCCACTGGATGACAATAATGAGAAACAGCCCTTCCTCCACATTCAAATCACAAGCCAAGGGAGGGGGCACTTGTTGATGTCATTACTGATCTATTCGTTTGATTTTCTCTTGCTGAAGACGGGAGTCATGTTTCTTAACATTTATTCAGCACTGCTTTATACGCTGTGAATGCCAAATAAGACAATACAAAATTGTCTGTGAGCATTTATCTCGTTATTCTTTAACCTCCCCCCACCCCAAGACATCTCCCGTTCACCTCAATAAGCACATACATCTTGCAACTGATGACAAAAAATCACCCTTTAGTCCCAGAATGTGATCACTGGCGTGAGTTTACATCACACTCAGCTATTTTTACAATTTTCACCTGTACAGTCAAATGTGTGTCCTTATCTTGCCGTGGAAGGGAGATTTCCTATGGCCCTTTATACTGTTATAGCATTCATCCCCTGGCTACACCAGACAGAGTTCCTCAAGGGAAAAAGACAGCCCAGTCTCCTTTGTAGCCCCTGTGCCTTCATGCACTGTGTGTCATGTAATAGATATTTAATATCTGTTAATAAACTAAGTGAAGGATGGATGGATAGATGGATGGATGGATGGATGGATGGATGGATGGATGGATTGATGGGTGGATGGATGGATGAATGGATGGATTCATGGATGGGTGGATGGATGGATGGATGGACTGAATGAATACATTGTGAAGATATGAGTGGATTAGTGAATAGACAAGTAGGTTATTGGGATTATATCTCTAGCAATCCACGGAGTCTATTTAATGAGCAAAGGAATTTATTTGGAGGTTAACTCACAAGACAGAATGGAGGAATTTGTCGCAGGATCTTTGGAAGGGTGAGGCACAGTCCAATGCTGTTCTCTGGCTAGCTCTGCCCTGGTCTGTTCCAGCACCCAAAACCACAAGGTAGCGAAGAGAGAGTGCTTACATGCATCCCAGGTCTTAAGGGTCCCCCAGCGGCCACGTCCCAGGGGCACGTGCCTCAAGGTCACAGGCAGATGTAACAGCTACCTGCTACCTCACTAGGAGCAGTGCTTTACAGCATGGCTCAAACAACCACCCACTACAGTAGGTAAGCGTACTTGTGTGGAGCAACAGATAGTGATATTTGAGTGAGTGTTTAGGTGAATGTTGAGTAGATGGATAAATAGACAGTTGAATGTTCTGATGGACAAGTAGGCAATGTGTCGTCAAAAAAAATGAAGGTGTGGTGTTGTGGTTTTAACGTGAAATGTCCTCCATGGGCTTCTGTGTTTGAAAACCTGGTCCCCTGTTAGTGGTGCTATTTTGAAAGGCTGTGGAATGTTTAGGAGCTAGAGCCTTGCTGGAAGAGGTGAGTCATTGAGGGCAGGACTTCTGGTCTATTCTCTGCTTCCTGACTACATATGCAGATTGACTTGCCAGGCCATCCTCACTGTGATGGATGGATGGTAACCCCTTGAATTGTAAGCCAAAGTAAGTTCTTTCTCCCTTAAGTTGTTTCTTGTCAGGCTGTTTGGCCAACAAGAAAAGTAACTAGTACAGATGACTAAATGATTAAAAAGATATCTGCCTTTCCTATAGATTCAAGGTATCCTATCCACCCTTTATGATAATAATACATTACATAAGAGGCTACAATTCTAACTACATAGTGTGTTGGGGGTGGGGGTGGCCAATATCGAATCCAAGGCCACGGTTCTATGTCCATTTTTACCTAGTAGTTGGGGGTGGCTTAAACAAATTTCTAGCCTCTCTGGGTCATGCTCTCTGTACTTTTTTAAAATTTTTTTTTTCATTTATTTTACATACCAACCAGTTTCCCTCCCTCCTCTCCTCCCATACCCTCCCCCCCCACCTCCCTTCTACCCAACTCCACCCCCTGCCCATGCTCTCTGTATTTTAAGAGACAATAAAGCAGCAGCCAGTGCTCTGCAAACTGGTAGCCATTGGGATAAGGCGCCATGTACACAACTGATGTACTTTGTCACAACTGATGAAGGATAGGGAGAGTACTTGTCATCTGGTCAGTGTCCACAAGGTGGGAACATTATGTCTCCCATGCTAAGCTTTGCTATTCCAAGCAGCATCCCTGCTCCCTAGACTAGAGGAAGCCTCCTATCCCACACTTTCCCTTTCCCACCATTCAATTCCCTGTCCTGTTCTGCAGTGCCTGTGCCCGTGGGGAATGGGAGATTCCCAGGAGGGGCACACAGAAGTGCAGCTGGCAGAGCCTCACTGCTGAGTCACTTTCTGAGCGCTCTCGCATTTCTTTTTTTGGAAGCTTGAGAAATACATCCACAGTGCAAAACTATTTGGTCAACATTCACTTACTGAGGGACTTCCTTTGTGACAAGCACTATAATTTCCGGGTAAACTAAACTGAACAAATGCCGGCCGGCCTCTTTCTCCCACCAGCTGGGAGGGAGACCTCGTCAGTCTGTGCCTCAGTAAACTGTAGGCCACCCCAGGACTTTGTCCAGTCCCTCCCTGCCCATTCAGAACCTGGCACGGGACCAGCACGTTGGTCCCATTCGCTGCCGTTGAACTTCGACTTGATGTGATGATGGGGGAGGCAGACACGTCAATCAACAACTGCAGCTGGTCACAAGACAGAACTGAAAAGATGGGAAACTGGTGGTCACAGGTATGTTCCCAGAGAAGGGGAGGCCTGCCAGACAGAGGCCAGAGACAGAAACAGTGAAGAAGAAAAGGTGGGAGGGGACAGGGTCTGACCCAAGGGAGCTGA